>JANHFL010001990.1:58663-72785 GCA_032468155.1 Oxyrhabdium leporinum | reverse complement strand
CAGAAGAGTATTAGAATGGGGGCCATTCTAATCTCTGGGGGAATGATATTCCAGAGAGAGGGAGCCACCACAGAGGCTTTAACTTTAACTTCTTGTTGGTCCTACTAGGTGTATCTCCCTCAGGGATGGGACCTGCAACATTCCCTGCCTCCCTGCTCTGATGGGTCAGGTAGATGTGATGGGCAAGATATGATCCCTTAGATAATCTGGTCCCAAGCCATGAAGGGCTTTAAAGGTGACAGCCAGCACCTTGAATTGCACCCAGAAAGAAATTGGCAACCAATGCAGCTCCCACAGAAGAGGTAATATATATGCACACTGGACTCTGCACAAAACCATGTGGGCTGCTGCATTTTTCACCAACTGGAGCTTCCGAATGCTCTTCAAGGGCAGCCCCATGTACAGCCCATTGCAATAGTCAAGACGGGAAGTGACTAGGGCATGAGTGAGTAGGGACTGTTGGTCCAGGAAAAGGGCGTAACTGGCACACAACCTGCAGTTGTGCAAAGGCTCTCCTGGCCACGACTGCCACCTGCTCTTTCAGCAGAAGTTGTGGGTCCAGGAAAATTAGATTATGCACAGGGTCTGTTTGGGGTAGTGCCACCCATCCAAGACCAAAGGTGGCAATTCTCCCTGAGCCAACGAACCCCAAACCCCAAACCCAGAGCCACTTGGCCTTGCCCCTAACAGCCTCCAGGCACTGTGAGAGGGAAGACACAGCAACACTTAACTCACCACGGGCTGAGATATACAGCTGAGTATCATCAACATATTGGTGATACCTCAGTCCATAGTGACAGATGCTCTCACCCAGCAGCTTCATATAAATGTTGAACAGGAGTGGGGAGAGTACCGAGTCCTGCAGAACCCCGTAAAGCAGTGGCTGAGGGATGGATCTCTCCCTTCCTATCAACACTGACTGAGAGTGGCTGCAGAGGAAGGAAGTGAACCAGGACAGCACAAGTCCTCCTACTCCCATCCCCTGAAGCCGCCCTAGGAGAATCCCATGGTTGATGGTATCGAAAGCAGCCAAGAGGTCCAGTAGAGCAAGGATAGATGCACTACCCCCATCCTGCTCCTGCCAGAAGTGCGACCATTGTGGTTTCTGTCCCAAATCCAGGCCTGAATCCAGACTGGTAGGGGTCAAGATAATCCGTTTCATCTAGAAACCTCTGGAGCTGCTGCACAACCACCTTTTCAGCCACCTTCCCCAAAAAGGGAAGATTGGAGACAGGTCAGAAATTATCCAACCAGGTGGAGTCCAGCGATGGCTTCTTAAGAAGAGGGCAGACCACAGACTCCTTAAAGTACCGGGGCACTGTCCCTTCCTGTAGGGAAGCATTAATCACCACTTAGTGTTACTAAGTTAACAACTGCAGTGATTCACTTAATAATTGTGGTGGTAAAATGAGGGCAAAACTCATTTACTAAATGTCTCACTTAGTAATGGAAATGTTGAACTCAATTGTGGTTGTGAATCAAGGACTGTCTATATCAAGACAAGATCTGAAAATATAAATGGAAAAACTATGGCATAAACCATCTATGGTTGTCCCAGTGGTGTAGCTAATCCTTGACTTACATTCCTGAAACTCTAAAGGACTTTCCGAAATAACATTTCGTAGGTTAGAAAAACTCAAGCAATTTTTCCTAGAGAAGCCATCATGATTCTCTGTACTTCCATTCTTGATGAAAAAAGAACTGCAGTTCAGTTTAATGAATACTGACAATGCAATTACATTTCTTATATGGCTTGCATATCTCAGGGAACCTGACAAGGAAACAAAAGGTAGTTCTCAGCCCTGTTCCCTATATCATTGTAGAAAAAAAGCAAATGTAAATTGGGGCACCAAGGAATCACAGGATAAGCATTTCAATGTTCGGTCTTCAAAGGCATTTTTATCTGTTAGTCTTCAAGTGCTTTGTCTCTTGTTTTTAAGAACACTGCATAAATTAGTAGACATTATTAATATTAGCACTGAGTTATCTCCCAAATGTTTTGGAGAATTTGTATTGTAAGAAGTAAAAGAAGTTTTAACTTTATAATTATTGGACAAAAATATAAGCTGTGACTCAAACACTCAGCAATATCTAAGGAAACTTAAATCTTTATCTACTGATGAAGGCTGAATGCAGATTTTGAAAGGATTATGGTAGTTCACTAAGGAAATCAGATAATAAAACACCTGAGAATGCAAAACCAAGGGGGTGGCAAGTCCATAAATGTGGAGATGGGTCAGAATTTGATAGAATCATTTAAACTATTATTATATTATTTGTTACTAAAATACAGACATGGTGTGATCTTATTTCCTCTAAAATTCTGATTCTGGACTAGTTCTAAAGTAAAAATTTACACTATTTAGAATTCAGCAACTCTCTAATATTGAAAGTTATAAGAGTTGCGCCTGTCATGTATGTAATAAAAATTAGCTGGATACAAATGTGCAGCATTTGTTTACTGGACTTAAGCTATATAGAAGGAGTTCCTGCACTGTACAATGACATACTGTACATTTGCACAAACAATAGATATAAGATGGGGAAAAGCTGAAGACCAAAATCTTAGCATTATAATATGCTATCTGGCAAAAAAGACATAGGAGAACAACATGAAGCTTGGAGCTAAACAAAAAAGCTACTAAAAAGAGTTTCTCACCACAAATATGGACTACCCAATAAAAAAATTGGCATTTTGTCAACAGAACAATAGATAGAGATATTTAAATATTAGGTATGTTTGAGTTATGTCACAATTAAAAAAACTAATAATAATGACAAAAATGACAAACCCAGTGTATATATCTGGCTGAGTGTGTGATCAACAATTTAAAATCAGTTGCGCAGCATTGAAATGAGTAAAAAAAAAAATCAGCAGAGACTCTGTAAGCTTCCTTTTTTGCCTGTACTCTGCATTTTTTCTTCTCAGTATTACTGCCCAATCTGTAATGAGAACAACATACAGAACAAAATGTTCATAGCATCTAACTATTTTTGTTATTGATTGATTTAAGCAAGAATTAAATCAGAAGAGGCAAGAAGAGATTATTACACAGTCCTACTGTAATAAGAAGAAAATAAATTGTGGGAAAGATACTGCTGAGATATCATTCTTCCCCTAGATAAAATTACTCTTCTTTTCATTAAAAAAAAATACCAAGAGAGAGTTAACAGCAGGTAATATAGAATTTGCAATCCCTTTCTCTTTTCCCCAAATCTCTATCTGTATATAAACACTATAATATATATATATATATAAGCAAATGTAATGTTATATAAATATAAATTTATTTAAATATATAAAGACTACCAAAGATTAGTTTAATTCTTTTTCTAAGAATAGCCTTGAGAAGCTGGAGGAGAGCTGCAATGGACTTTTCCCCATAGAGGTAGACATTTCGCTTCTCCCCCAAGAATCTTCTGATTGAATGGGGGAGAGGGATGAATCCTTCCATGTTCCCCACATACACTGTTCAGTCAGAACTTAAGAAGGTTCTTGGAGAAGAAGCAAAATGTCTTTTCCTCAAGAAAAAAAATAAAATTCAGTGGCCTTTTGTAAAAGTATCTTTGAGACAACAAAGACAATGGCTAGAAAAGGAAATCTGAGCCCGAAGCAGAAATATAATCTCAGGTTTAAACTTCCATTGTCCTTTTGAAGATAAAAGGAGAGAGAGGAAGCACATTCAGGTTTGCAAGATTCTGTAAACTTATAATAAAAGCAGCATTAGCATTCATAACCCTGGTTTCCAGTCTAGTCTGCCTCAAAAGGTTGCCACTATAGGGACATGACAATCTATATATTCTTTTTGGCAATAATATGGAAATGGTTAAGTGGTTGCTGCCTTCTTTTCACTTCTCTATTCAGTTTACAGTCCTGGAATTTCCTGGCAACCCAGTTTAGTTTTTGAAGGCAATGTGTCTCAGCTTGGCTTGGCTAACATTTAGTTTGGCTAAATGTTCTCACCTTTTATAGAATCTAATGTTTTATATTAGCTGCATTCTAGAAGAAAGAAATGAAGGGAATAAATTTCTTTAAAATTTAATCAATTTTAAATCTATATATTTATATTTGTACTGTTTTAATCATAAGCTGTGAACCGCCCCGAGTCTTCGGAATGGGGCGGTATATAAATATAAATTATAAATAAATAAATAAATAAATAAATGATAAGAATTGATGTAGATTGCAAGTACGCACGAGACATACATATCTGAGACAGACAGTAGCTGAATAGAAGGTTCTGAGAAAGTGGACTTTTACATTTTCAAGTCTGCTATTGGAGGTATTCATTACATTGGAGACCTGATTGTTAATTTAAAATAGGAAAAATATCAACGTATCAAGCCCATTCAAGAGACTACAAATGCAAATGTCACACTGCAGCAGGACTATCTGTATAACACTATTATGTAGTGACATCACCTGGGGCAGAATTTAACAGTGTATCTTTTTAACAATAAGCAGAGAAAAATTATGTTCATATATTGAAAGGAATGTTTCTTCATCAGATGATTAATATGCCTCTCCCATGTAAAGCCAGTTTCTTCAAAAAGACTAAGAGAGCAAGAAGGTTCCTGTGCAAGAACTTTTATAAAATGAACTAAAAATGTGTAAAGTACTACTTTCATTGTTGTTGTTGTTTTTAAACTTCCTTGCTGGACAGAATCCTAAACACCTCACTACCAATCTGTTGGGGTTTTTTTTTTGCTTTCTCTGATAATGGTGCCTCTATGTCTACTTCTTCTCTATCTTTTTTTGATCAGAGAGAACAAGCACAGGCAGTGCAAATGATACCTGGGAAAATAATGTTGATTCATGTATCTTACACTTAGAATTTTGTTTTGTTGCAGTGCAAAAATAAATTCTTAGAGTGCCTTAGAGATTAATATATTCATAAAATAACCCGTTGCACACTTACTGAAAAGTAGGACTCATATTGTACACATAATTTCAAATTTAATCAGAAGCAGTGAAGGATCTATCTCTACATACCTACATCTGTGCAGTAACTGAGTATCATATCACACTAAGCCATGAGTTCAGTATAGTCTTTTGGATAATTCAATCATAGTCAAGGGCTTCATGGTGCTGCATGAACCCTACAAGCAGTGATTTAATTAAACCATGGCAATATATCACAGAACACATGTACGAATCAGACAACACAGCTAATTTGTCATGAATAAGATAAGCATGTAGTGTGGATACAAAACTGAGATAAGCTAAGTTCCTCTACCTAGGCTGTTTGTCCTGTCTCATGAATTATTTATTAGTCAACGGTCCATCACTGAGACAAAAGGCCCATTTAACTAAATATTTATTTCTTTTCCTGTTAGATTTGCAGCCCACCTTTATTTTGTGGAATTCAAGATGGTATACATATTACTTCCTCCTTTTATTTTTTTCTCACAACAGTTAACCTATGAGGCAGGATGAGAACAGCTTCAAACTTGTCCAGTCAGCTTCTATGCCTAAAACAGAACCAATCTTCTACTATACAATCCAGCACCTTAGCACCTGGTATCCACAACAATGCAATGAAAGCATTGCAACACACATTAGAAAGTGGCAGGATTTTGAACTCAAGAGATGTGGCCACTTTTTTCCTCCCTGGTTATACTCTGTATTAATTTGGTAAAACAAACAAGAGAAAAATTTAAAAAAGCAAAGAAAAGGGAAAGGGATAAACATAAAATAAGCTTACATTAGAACTAAGGTTGAAGTTGTTGCTCCATCTTGACTTCTTTGGACCTCCTACTTTGGACAGTCCTGATTTTAAACTAATGAGTGAAGTTTGCAAATTACTTTAATGGGTGGCAGCAGAAGTTGCATTATTTGTGAAATGTGGATAGCATCTGAAAAAGCTTTGAGTTTTTGCTTCAAATTTATCCCTACCTACTCATATACATAGTAGAATTGTTCAGGTGTATCTTGATGCCTGGCTCCTTAGGAGGTGGCTCTGTTATTTTTTAAGTGAAAGAAAGTGACCTAAAGCTATTGTATAAAGAGTGTTCATGCTAAGCCACTGAGAGGAACCAAGACATCTTTGAAGTGACAGGCTTCCAAGCTAGCAACTTTTTACAAGGTTAAATCCTTTATTGCTCTTCCTTCTTGAGAACGTTTATGGAAATGTTTCGATTCTGCACAGAGTCGCTGAATCAGTGCTATGGGTGCCATAGAAATTTAATAAATAAATACAAAGAAAACAAAAAATCATATCGCTTTCTCAAGAAGAAAACTGTTTTAAATCAGGAGTGTCAAACTCACATTGTCACGGCGGCATCATGTGACGTATCAGGACATTTTCACCCCTTCACTAAACCGGGAGTATCCGACCTGCGGGCTTGACAACCGTTTTAAATGGTAGGACCAGAATTCAGGATATTTCTATTGGGTCAGACTAGTAACTCATTCAATCCAGCTCACTCCTACCTCACTTATAGCTACCGGTAAAGTGGGTAGATTTACACTGTGACCTTCTGGATCAAAGCATGTGCTGTGGATTCTTCCCATCTTATAATACTAGTGAGAAACTCTACTTATCATGAATAAGAGTACAGGGAAATATTTTCTTACCTACTTCCATTTGGCCATTTTCTTCATTAATTACTATTAAAACTCATGAATCAGATTTCTTTTTATTAAAAATTACTTACATTTTGCTTTGCCAGTGGCAGTTCAGCTGAAGTAACTAAGCAGATTTTGCTGACAGCTCTTGGCATTATTATTGTATTTTGCTTCATTCATCTGGCTCTTTCCAGATGTGTTGGGAGTACTATTCCCAGAATGCTTATCTCAACATATGGATATAAGGGACTTTTTGCATATTGTCCTTGTCTCTACTCCTGCCCTTTTTCCTTTTTTTACCTACTTAGGAACAGAACATATTGAATATTTTGAGCCTCGAGGATAATTAACTCTAAGAAAACTCCCTCATTTGTGAGTCTCTGAATTTTGGTTTGAAAATAAATTAATCTTTGGTAAAAATGTCACCCAAATTGAAAGGCAAATAATTATGACAGAATTGCTATTATTAACAAATCCAGTTACTTGTGATTAGGTTCATCTTGAACATTTGTTCTAGCGAGAGTTACAAGGCCAACATATTAGTTATAAGGATTGATAAAGCTTAGATCTTGAAGAGTACAAAGCAAACATTACACAAGTCATTTGATGTGACTATTATCAATTTTCTGCAACAAAAACACTGACCTCTCCAACTGTTTTCATCTTTTATTACATATTTAGCTTTCTTAAACTTAATCTTTAGAGACTTTGTATTACTGCCTCCAGATAAACCTTAATCTAAAAGACTCAGTCTATTGAAACACTGAATGCATAAAGAGTGTCCAGAGAGACAGAGATAATTTATAGTTCTTTTCCATCAAATTATATAAGGCATTCATTGATGTCCATGCTCTATACATTTTGAACAGCACTTTTATAGCAATAGTTGGAAATAGTGTTTTCTTGGAATATCTTCTTAGGAATCGGGGATTTACCAAGATTTCTTCTGAAAGCTTGATCTGGTACATTTTTTTTAACCATTGGACAAGTTCTTCCTCTCCAGCTAAATTGATATTTCATGAAGGATTTTTCAGTTGATTGGTGGAGGTAGGCTGGCGATCAGATTAGATTACATACCCATAAAAGGAAAGTTGTCAATATTGCAGATGTCAACTAAACAATCAAGTTGAGTCCAAGATGTATTATAGTGATATCGTCATGCTCAAGTTCAAGGACAACACAATGAGATCCAATTGAGTTCAATTCTTTATTTGCTTACACCTAATGATAGAATCCTGCCAAACTTAAACTATACTTCGTTTACTTCTTTTAACCTACTAGATATATGCAGAAAGATTCTATGGTGTGGCTACCCTAAAGCATCTTTCCCCTTCCCCATCCATCTCAGGACTGTGCAATTAATCCGAGTGCACAATCCATCAGAGATATATTTTTTAACAAAGTGATTAAATTTGAATTAAATTTGATTAAATTGCTAATAAATAAAAATAAAATTGCTTTATTATTGCTAATAAAGATGCATAAATTTGAAACTTGTCAACAGGAAACCAGTAATGAAAATGTGGTGTCCATCAGGAACTGAGTCTCTATTGAAACCCAATGGATCAGACTAGTGTGTGGAATGACCTTTCATTTCCGTGGAATGGTTTTATATGCTATCTTTATACTATGAAAGGTATTCTGTTTCTGCCAACCCTCAGAAAGGACACAAATATAAGGAGACAATAGAAATCCTTAATTGGAATCTATTGGATCCTGACACTTTCTGATGTTATCAGGAACAAACTGAGTCTTTGGTAGACAGGTATTTACTCTTTTTAAGAATCTGAAATAAATTAGATAGTTCACTTCTGGCTGGGATAGATCTTAGCTATTGCACTTAATGCAATATTTTATTTTACAAACTTTTATCTGGAATCTTTTTCTTCTCTAGAATATGCTGAATGAACATGTTTTATGCCTTTCCATAAAACCGCAACATGTATTATGAATTCTGTTTGCATTGTTCTGGCAAAATATGAAAAGGTGTTAAAGCCAACAAAAAATGTGTTCCTTTAGTTTCAAGCTAATCTAAATAAGTACTAGAATGCTGTCAGTTGATAATCTTGCAATGTGCTGGAAAGGCAGAAAATTATTGGAAAATGAGAGAGAGAGAGAGAGAGAGAGAGAGAGAGAGGGAGGGAGATGGAGGGAGACAGAAAGAGAGAATCGTCTAACTTCTATAGATTACATATTGGATTAATAAGTCACCATTGGTTAGAGTTGAAGTAACGATATGTATGGGTAGTCTTCAGTTTATGACTATAATTGAGTATGGAATTGATCATAAGCATGGCAGTGATTAAATGGCTTACCACGATTCCCCCCAATTAAATGACCTTTTTGGGGAGCAGCCATTAAGTGAATATTTATATGGCTATTTTTTGCTGGAAACTAAAACAAAAACAAAAAAAACCCCACTAAAAATTATGGTCATGTGATGGCAGGATGCTGCAAATGGCCATCAATGCAAGTAAGTGTCCAAAATGCAATCATGCAACTGTGTTTTGAATGTTTGTGTTCAAACTCTGGGGTTGTAAGTACCTTTTTGTGAGTCTGTAATAATTTTAAACAGTCGTTAAGCAAGCAGTTAAGTGAGGACTACCTGCATTTCATTTCTAACAATGCTAGAAACACACCCATGCACTTGCATAGAAATATTTTAAAGTTGTGATGACTATTTTAGGCAATGTGTTGGAACTTCTTAATAAACTATGACATTTTTACGGTTGAACATTTTTTTTAAAAAAAATGGGTTAATCCAATAATAAATCTAAATTATTTGATTAGTATAGTTTACCACTAAAATTACAATTTTTCACTTTGGTATGATGTCTGTTTTCTTTTCAGCACTATCATTTCCATCTCTGATATTCAGTAGGAAGATGAACTAATGAAACAAGTTGCAGTTGTTCACCTAATTACTCTTGTTCTTGTGCAAAATGGTTTACATGGGCAGACTTCATAGATTTCACTACCACCATTTAACTTCTGAGTATGAAATGTCAGCTTTATCAAGTTACTGAATCTGAAATGTCAACTCCATCAAATTATTGAGTAAACTTGCTGCCACTTCTTTAATAGGTAAATACTAAGATGAATGTTAACATGATGCTCAAGTTCCCAATTTATCTTAAGGGCAAGGATGCCTCAATTGTTTTTCTAACCACTTACTGAAACCTGTAAGGTGGCTCCCCTTTTTCTTGCTAAAGAAGGAATATCCAGATGTTCCAAAATTATAATCCATTGCAAACTATAAACCTTTCTTAGGCTGTGACATAATAATAATAATAATAATAATAATAATAATAATAATAATAATAATAATAATAATAATAATAATAATAATAATAATAGTAGTAGTAGTAGTAGTAGTAGTAGTAGTAGTATGTTTAATTTACCAGTATGGTTAGTCATGGGAATGAATCCAGCCATTCCAACAGATCTCTGCCAGATCAGGCTATCAAATGAAGGCAAGTATCCCTTCATTTCTTTCTTGTAAATCAATGACCCAGAGGTTTCTGGAGTAAAGGGGCAACATACCTAATTAGTTGTGAATGGAAAGTCTGGAGACTTAATCAACATATCCCTTGGCTGTATATTCACACATTACAGTATAGCTTTAAAACATCAACTAATTCGATTTTAAAATAGTAATTCTAAAATTAGTAATTTTATAAAAGACATAAATTTCAATGTTATTGTATTTCAATTATGTGTTTCTTATTAGACAAATTTGGTTTGCTGTTACTAAATAATTAATGAAGGCACATGACTACTTCCAACCTTCCACCTGAAGTCTGTCCAAGCATTGCAGAGCAACACAAAGACTTTCCTGGTAAAATTAATTTTATTGAAAATGAAGAACACAAGTGATGTACGTTTTCATTCCAGTTTATCACATTTCCTATTTAGATATCCAATGTTTGCTCTGCATTATAAATTTATGAAGCATTTAGCAATAAGGTACAAAAACAAAACTGTCTTCTTCACACAAGTGTTGCAAGTAATCACAGGAAGCAGATGCTTGAAATGGAAAGACTCTTGAAAAACATGAAATGTTTGTATACAAGTACTATCAGTAGATGCTTGTCTTCGCAGTAAACATTAGCCTTATGCAAATCTCACTTGAATTCACTTAATTAAGAAGCTGAAAAGAAAGAGAAAATGAGTAAATGCAATGAATAATGGGCACATATGTAGCTCTCACATTACTCTTGTTACTAAATATTGAGATTTGTAACTTTGGGGGCTGGGAAAATCTAATATTAGCACATTAGAATCACAATCCAATGATATAATGAATCTGTACAAAATGGAAACATGTAATGATGTTTTAAATTGTCTGAAGAGCTGAAAGGGAAAAAAAGTAGGTAATATTTGACAAATTATACCCTTCCAATATCAAGGGATGCCTTAAACATTTGTGACAAATATCAGGTTTTTAAAAGCAGAACTGCAATTAAATAGTAGTATAAATTACAAGCATGTAATCTGTGAATGTAGGCTGTATATGGGTACCCAGTTTCCTTTAATACTCTTAGATATAACTATTGAAATATAGCAGCAAAATTTATACTTTTTGGCAACATTTGTTTTTTAAAAAAGATCTTTCCTCAAAGATATACTAATGTATTATATATTTTAAAAATGTCTCAGCCTCTGGCAAGATAATAAAAATGTTAGCTTTCACAGGTTTTTTTTTTTTAACAAAAGGAGTGCCAATTAATATAGTTGCCTATCTCCACTTCAAATAATTAACACTTTTAATTATCTCAACATCACATGGAATGATGGCCAAATGAGTTCAGTAGAATTCAGCCTGGAACAAGCTTATCAGTGAGGTCTTATCTAACAAAAAATGATTAAACATTTTATGACAGTAGGTATAGATGTTCTCACAAAATGGATGGGGTGGCTTTTACATCCACAGTAGTTGCTATTATGGTCACAGTTACAAGTTATTATTTACTAAAACACATATTTATAAGACATTACCAAAATTGTCACATACACATGTATTCCAATATGCTTATTCCTTATAATTATTTTGTGCATGTATATTAGCTTGAAAAGAAAGTAGTTTTATAACTGGTTAATGGAAAGGATTGCAGTAACACTGAAGCTTGCCCACTGTCTCTGAAGGTTCTTGTGATCCTAGGTCTATTTACATTATTTTGTTGCAGCTGCTATGAAAAATCTATTAGTTACACATATAACACCATTCTCCGATTCATGTTTTCTATTAAAAAACGTATACTGCACTTCATCTGGACCTTTTAATGGGGCTAACAAATAGTAGCCATTGCCAGCCATGTACAGAATTCAATTTCGCAACACCACAGGAACTGTACTTTTATGTCTGCTATTAGAATATTTCTTTCTTTTCCCCTGTATGCTAGAGACTAAAACATAGTAACTTTTCCTCAAAGGACAGTTACTCAATGTTTTTCCTCTCTTTCTCACACCTTTCAGAGAGAAATTGTAGAGATAAGGGTAATGCTACAATATTATTGTTCAGATGCAATGACTAAAAATGTCCATAATGTCATGAGTGTTGTTCTACTATAGATTTATATCAAAGCATTTCCATTTCAGTTATTTCCATTTTTTCTCTCTAAAAATTACCAATATGCCAATTTGAATTTTTTTTAATGTATAATCAGCTGCTCTTTTTAATTGTAGACCAATAATGGATTTGTTCTTTTTATCAAATAACTCCAAGATACCTTTTTTAGTTAGACATTGTTATCACAAACCTGGTTGGCATATTCAGTATGTGATTAAGACTATTTTTTTTGTTACCAGTGTGAATCATATTGAAACATCCTTTGAATGTTCTTGTATCTCAGATTTAGAGAGATGTACAAGAGAAACCCAGCTAATCCACTACATGCTTTAATCAAAAGAAACAGAGAGATGATTATGTTTAACTTTAATTGCTGTCTTCTCAGCTGTTTTCTCCCAAAATGAGAACTGTCTCGGCCAAGGAGAAAGCTGATGGGCTGTCAAAATGACATTCTTCTTAGACTCTTCAATTCCAACTAAAGCTACAATGATGGCACATCATCATTCTTTTGAAAAAAGAAAACTTTTCACATGAGCAGCGCCCATTAGTAAGCTGCAGTGAAGTGTGTGTGTAGAAGGGAGAAAGAGAGTGGAGAGTGATCGGAGCTGGATGAGGCGATTGGAGACATTTCAAAAAGAAATCATGTTGCTATTCCAAAGTCTTCACGATATGATAATGGGGAATTTCTGGGAGATAAAGGGCTTATTACATGATATAATTGGAAAGACTGAAAATGTGCAACAAGGAACAATGAATCAAGACAAAGAAATCCAGCAAACAAGGGAGACAACTGGAAGCTTAGAAGATGAGACAGAACAGACTACACAACAAATAGAAAAAGGAGAAAAAAAAGAGATTACAAAGTTGGGCAAAATAAAGTTGGGAGAATACACAACAGGCGAAAGAAAAACAGAATTGAATAAATTGTATGATACTCTTGGGGAAAAGATAGAAAATTTGGCAGACTCAGGAGTGGAATGGCAGCAGAAAATAGTGGAGATGGAAATAATGGTTGGGTTAAAAACAAAAGATATAAAGACCCAAGGGAGGAGTATGGAAGGCCAGTTAAAAAGAGAAGAAGGGAAATTTCCAAGAGGGTGAGAGATGATGGATAACAAAGATTTTTCCTTAAAAACAAGATTGGCTGTACTAAAAATTAGACCAAACAAATTAGAAATAGGGGGAATATTGTTATATATGTATATCTTTATACAATACCATGAAAGTGAAGATTAGATGTTAAGATTAGATTTTGAAAAAGGATGTTACTAGGTATGCTTAAAATAATATTATTACTATTACAATGATGCAACAAATATTGAATAAATGAAAAAACAATTGGTTGTACTAAAGACTAGAATAGATTAAAAATTAGAAATGGGAATATTGTTATGCATATTTTTATATAATACTATCAAAGGGAAGACTTAAGATCAGATCTTGAAAAAGGATGTTATTAGATTTGTTCCAAAATAACATTATTATTATTAAGATGAAGTAACAAATATTGAATACATGATAAAATGAAGGATTAAGCACTGATACAGGTATGTATAATAACATTAGACTACGTAAGTTTGATAAATGTAGTAATTTCCATTTGTATTAATATCTTCTTTTTTATATTGGAATGAATGATACTCAGCCACCACACTGTCCATGCAATGATATGTATGCTTTAAAAAAAATAAAAAACTTTACAAAAAAAAAGAAGGAAAAAGTCTGCATCTTTCAAGAAGACCATGGTTTTTATGCAGGACAATGCTCCATCGCATGCATTGAAGTACTCCATGGTGTGGCTAACTAGTAAAGACCTTAAAAATGAAAGAATAATGACATGGCCCCCTTCCTCACCTGAGCTAAACTTCTGAAGGCAAGCTGTTCCATTGGTTGATTGTTCTCATTGTTAGAAAATTTCTCCTTATTTCCAGGTTAAATCTCTCCTTGTTCAGTTTCCATCCATTATTCCTTGTCTGGCCTACAGG
>JANHFL010001990.1:35351-50969 GCA_032468155.1 Oxyrhabdium leporinum | reverse complement strand
GAATGTTAAAAAAAGCTTCAGTACATTTTTAAGATGAAAAGTCTAAAAAGCTTAGGTGACTAAAGCCGATGATGCTCAACTAAAAGTGAAAAAAAGTGCAAGTCCTCACTTCAATGAAACATCGAGTTGGGAATACTCTAAAGACAAATAATGATTTTATTCATCTTATGTAAGTATTTGTGTACCTCTTTTTTCTTATTTAAGTATTAAATGCATGCAATAATAATAAACCTTTATCTTCTTTTTGTAGGTCATTAGAACAAAGAAGTGATGTCGACTTGGTCACGCCCACCCAGTCACATAACCACCTAGCTATACCCAGCCAGTCATTAGGGTTTCTTTGTGAAAATAAAGACACAGTGAGGGTTACACATTCACTTTTTCTCTCAGGTTGTTTGGACAAAAAAAAAAGGCATGAAATTCCAAATTCATAATACAAATTTAAATTTTGCCGGGAAGCAACACCCTATTAAACATTTCAAATAGTTTTACAAAGTAATTATTCTGTGAAAACTAGAGTCAAAACTGTTTGAGAATTAGCAGTCCCTACATTTTTTATTTAAGAAAAGAAATTTGTACATTCTAAGGTTCAGTTTGAGCAAATGCTCTAAGGTTTAGTTGGTCATATATATCATAGTTGCTGTGCTTTTCTTACAGAATATAGAAGTACAATAAATGTCAATTGCTTAATAAACCTTTAACAGATCCAAATTGCACCATGCCCTAATGTGCTGCTTTTCCCCCTCAATTTTCTCAATGAATAAAACAAAACAAAAAAATCACAATAAAAATGCCTAAGGCAGAAAATCCAGTTGGTGCCTCCACAAATATGATAATGAACTGAAAAATCATGAGTGGGATGTCTAAGGAGAAGACTCAAGGTCTCCCTCTCCTTTCCTTCTCTTTTTTAAAACTCTTGAATTTTGGATAGTTCAAAGGAGTATTATAATTACTTCAGAAATGTGGAGTACACATATAATTTGAGCATATGTAATTATTTTCAGGTATTTTAATTATTTCTTATATGACTTTGTTGGTAAGAGGATTCTAGGCAAAAAACACTGGAATGTAGTATGTACAATTGCTTCAAAATTTTATGGGAGCATTGTTTTTCCCGATAAAAAGTTTTAAGAACAAAATCCATCAAGAATGTTTTTTTTATCTGGTGACTTATCAAGAAACAAATGCAGTTTCATGACATATTGGGGAGATACAAATGATTTGAAAGCAGCTAAACTGAAGATGATCAATAGATAGCTTCCTGTGAGCCATCAGTACCATTTTGGAGGGACCATCAGAGAGTTTAAAATTCCAGTTAACTGAAGCAAAGTTTGGGTAATAAAAAGTTTGGAACACTTAGAATTTAGAAGTAAGCTGCGTACTCCAGAATGCTGCTGATAACTTTCTGTCTTTCTCTAGTTCACATTTCTTATATTAGCTATAAGACATTTAAAAAAATAAACAAATAGAAAGACAGAAATAAATTAATTTTATCAATGTCAGAGACTCTGGCATTTCTACCCATATAGCTAAAAAGCAGACAAATAAAATTGGCCAAGTTTCTTATACATTATATGTGAACAGGCAGACACTTGTCCTTCTTGTCTTTCAGGCAACTCAACTGGAAAATTGAAAAAATAAAATCTTGCTGGAAAAACAGATACGACATCTGAACTAAGCTACCCTGAGCAAATAAGTTTCAGTGCATAAAAAAAAATTAAAGGATATTGGCTTACTATGAGTTAACCATTCAAATATTCATTTTAATTTTTAAAAGATGAATGTTTGGTTACACTATGCTTTGTTGATGAATCCAGATTGAACCCAACTCAACATTTATTAGATTTATGTATTCATAGGGTAATAATTACCCATGTTTATTGAATCCTGGCACTATGGAAGAGGTCAATGACTGCAAATGGAACAATGAGGCCAGGAATGCTGTCAATTCCCTACAATTGAAGTTTCCCAATGGTTATTTCCTTTCAACATTGTCTGCCACTAGCTGACAACGGACAGCATCCTTTGGGATGAACATCAGGACAGAATGTCAACATTTCAGAACCTGTAGCAATTTCCAGGATGAACTACTTCAAAGTTCTATTGCTATTCAAGGACACTCAAGCAGCAAGGAGTAACAGCAAGATTTCAATCAGTTCCCAATGGGATAGCTGCCCTTGTCTTAGTCCTTCCATATTCTCTGCACCGTATAGTTCTTGCCAAAATTAGCACAAAACACCCCTTGCCCATTATTTTTCATACTTTCTGAGCAAACTATCTGAGAGTAAATGGCATCTTACAGTGCAAACTATAAAACCACTGGTTCCAAAACAAAGCTGTAAAGGATTTTCTTTATGTATTATATTTAGTGTTAAGAGTAGAAAAGCCCCACCATTCCTTATGGAAAAAGATTATTTGAGATTCAGTTGAAGTATGTAGAATCTGTTTTTTTTCAGTATAGACCATTACAATTGCTTTGCATCCCAACTGATGTTCATTAAAATATAGACATATGGATTAAATTCCTAAATCATTCTAACTGCAACTCAAGCAATTAGAACCCATGGCCCTTCAGATGTTTCTGCACAACTCCTTCCAGGAGTAAGGAATGCTTAGAGTTACAGATCATTAATATTGGAGGGTTCCAGGTTGCCCATCCAAGCCTAAAATATACTTGAATTTTCTGATCTGATGCAGGCTAACAAGCAATTTCCATTCTCTATAAAAACCAGCAAACAGCACCGTACAACAAACATCTCACTACTTAGCCAAGACTAAAAAATAAATACATTTCAATATTAACTGGAACACTTTAATTTCCAATCATGGCACTTTTGATTACCTTCCTGCTATGTGCTGAACATAGATTGCTTTGCCTTAGGACTTGTTTCTTAATGGTGTTTGTTTTACTTCAGCTATATTTCTGAAAATTCCAAAGTGCCCTTTATCAAGTATGTAGTCTGAATGATGTGCTGTTCCTGTGTAGCCATTCAGTCCATCCATCTTAATTTTTGGGGTCAAAATTAAATTAGGGAATGAAAAAGGATTTAGAGGATGAACACTGCAGCAATTGTAGTAGATTTGAATGACAGAGGATGACCTGGTTTTGAAACTAGGTACCATACTAGTCTCCTTGTGTAGATGGACTGGATATTTACAACCAAATATATTAAGCCATTATATTTGACTCAAGTTCTTCAATTACTGTGACATCAATGACCTTTGGGTTATACACTCCTTAGGAGTTGGGTGAGGAATTATCTACTACTCTGTACATGTTTCTTAGCACCACACAATGTTTAAATAAACAAATGAGAGAAAAAAAACATATATTTAAAAGAATATTCCTCTAAGCTTTATTCTATAAATACACGGGCACATGAAGAAAAAGTATATTCAGATGAGGATAAAGAGATAAAGTAATAACATGTCATTTTCAAATAGTTGATGGGCTAGCAATATTGCCCTTTTTTTTCTTCAGTAAGTTTTAAATCCAAGGGGGGAAAAAACCTGACCAGGCATAAGGAAGAACTTCCTGGGGGTATGATAAATGACTGTCTGCTAAGAGATTTGAAACAGAGAATGGATGGCCACCTGAAATAATAGTGAATCTGCTGCATTGGTGGGTATTGGACTGAGCCAGAAGCATGAAACATACTTTCAATACCATTAAATTACAGCTTCCAGCACTTCTGCCAACTGGTGGTATTAGCTGAGCTAATACCAACTGCAAGACTGAGTTTGCTACCAGTATCAAATCTTTTTTCCTTGTATATAATTCTAATGTGGTAAATAAATGGTAATTTGTAACTTTTGCAATTTGTCTTCATCTAAAAATGAGATACCTTTTTCTTATGTTCCTCTCTCTGGCAGTAAATACAAATCTTACAAGAAGTTTCCATTTTTTGCCATATAATATGAAAGCATTATATATTATATAAAATTATTGTTTTAACATTCAGTCGTGTCTGACTCTTGGCGACTTTATAGGTAAGTACCTTGCATGCTACCTTGTCAAGCATAGCTTCTTTCAGTTATTGGGTGTCCATCTTTATATCAGATTTGATGTTATCAAGCCAGTGTGTTTTTTGCTTCCCCTTCTTGTTCCACTAACCTCCTAGCATCACTGACTTCTTCAATGAATTCGCACACATGACATGGGCTAAAGTAAATCAGACATAGTCTTATGGTTGTAGTTTCTAGTGATGTGTTTGGTTTTATATGATTTAACATCTGTTAATTACTCTGGCTGTCCAGCATATACGCAATAATGTACGTTAACAACATCATTCAAAGGCATCAATTATTCTTTGATCAGCCATTCTTTGTGGCCAACTCTCATACCCATACATCATTATAAGGAAGACTAATGCTCTAACTAGCCTGCTTATTGTATTTATATCAATATCTTTGCTTTTCCATATCTTATTCATGTTAACCATTGTACTGTGGCCTAAGGTTATCCTGCGTTTGATTTCAGGAGTGGAGCTGCCATGATGATTCATTTTTGATCCAAGGAAGATAAATTTTGAACTAATTCAATTTCCTCCTTGTTGATTTTAAACATCTCATGTCCAACTACAGCTGTTGTCATTGTCTTTGTTTTCCTGATGTTAAGACTCAATCCTACTTTTTCACTTTTGTTCTTGATTTC
Source organism: Oxyrhabdium leporinum (assembly GCA_032468155.1). Classification (NCBI taxonomy): domain Eukaryota; kingdom Metazoa; phylum Chordata; class Lepidosauria; order Squamata; family Cyclocoridae; genus Oxyrhabdium; species Oxyrhabdium leporinum. Next base: position 46,315 of record JANHFL010001990.1, on the reverse strand, counting down.
CAAAATCCTTTTGACAAGTCTTCCTTATTTGTGTATCATCTTTGTACTCAAATTATTTATGGTTCTTTCCCCATTCTTCACTCTAACATATACGGGCTGTGGTGGCACAGTGGTTAGAATGTGGTATTGTAGGATAAGTCTGCCCACAGTCAGAAGTTTGCTCCTGACTGACTCATGGTTGCCTCTGCCTTCCATCCTTCCAAGGTCAGTAAAATGTGGACCCAGATTATTGGGGGGCAATACACTGGTATTTGTAAACCACTGAGAGTGTGCTGTAAAGTACTGTGAAGCAGTACATAAGTCTAAGTGCTATTGCTATTACTATATAGTTAGGGTTTCCTTATATACATTACATTTGAAACTTATTCTATAGAATCTGGTACACTTTCTTCATTGTCTCTTTGACATGGTATTTTAGCCAATCATATAGTTGTTAAAATCTTATTTTCATCATCAAGCAGAAAGAAACATTTAAAAGTTCTGAATGATTTTGAAAAACTATTGAAGGTCAAAGCTACATCTTGTGCAAAAACATAATACATTATTTAGAGGAATTAAAGCAGTATGGATTTCAGCCTTGAGTATATAATTTCAGTGATAATCAGGCTGCCTTTAAAAGTAATTGGAATGCATAATTCCAGTGTGAATTTCAACCACCATGGTTCTTACTCAAAAAGAATACTCACGTTGTTTTTAGAGGAACTCCTCAAAGAAAGTTCTTATAATGCTGGACTACTTCAAATGATCTCTGCTGCATAGAATGAAAACTCTCGCTAAAACCATCATATCCGTGAAGGTAAAGATTTTAAAATCCATTTCAATCCATTCCAGTCACAACAAGCATAATATGGAACTACAACTGACTGGATGACAGATCACTGATCTTCAGATCTTTCCTTTTCAGCCAGATAACACCTGGGCTGCTTAGAAAGGTGCCAATCAAACTGGTTGGAGAAAATAGGTTTTGAAAAGCTTGAAAATGAAAAACCATAATAAAAATTGAGACACAGATACACAATTACACTTTAAACGACAACAAACACAAACATCACCCACCCAGCTGTCTTGGTTTGTTGACCAGAGATGATAAAACATTGATTTGTCCTCTGAAAAAAGAATAAACTGTGGTTGACAGTCTGCAGAAGTCCAAACAAAAACACAGTCATCAAAACCTATGGATTTATATAAAAGACCATTGTTTTATTCTTATTAGTTTATTAATTGGATTAGTCACTTTGCTTTATTTCCTGTTTTGTCACTTGATTGCCCAAATTTGCTTGCTGTCCCCTTATGATTGAAAGGCAGTTTCCGAACATTTACCTGATGACATACTGTAGCCCTATACAAGTAGTCTCTTACAGAATATAGAGTATTGTGTGAAGGAGAAACATGCACAATTTTCATTTAAAGATCTTTGTATGGTTGGTTTGAAGATCTGCAAGCAGTTCAAAAGCATGCAAATAGATAAATAGGTACCATCTTGGTGGGAAGGTAACAGCGTCTTTATACAATGCTGGCTCCCTTGTTTAGGAAAGGGACATGAGCATTGCCCCCTAGAACTGGAAACAAGTGCCAAGAGAAACCTTTAACCTTTTTAAAAAAATATGACTGGAAGGACATTAAACTGAATGTGCTTTCAGTTGTATATGAAACCAGGAACTTTCATTTTGGGGAGCCATTGGCTCAAACTTCAGCAGTTATACCTTTCTCTGTGTTCACTCATGCTTATTTAATCATCTCTCCCTTTATCTGCCATAATACTTTCACCTTGTTTTCTTTCTTCAAGCAAAGAATATGACTTTGTTTTCTTTTGTCTTACATAAACTAATGGCTCAAAATGAATATAAATGAATATAAATACTTTCAAGTGCTTTTACTTTATGCAAAGATAATGAAGAATGGAATGGCTTTGATGGCTTCTGAGAAGGAGAGGGCAGAAGATCAATTGTACAATTCAGTGGAATAAAAGAAAACTTCAGACAGCCTCTTGGCTGCCTGACTGATTTAATCAAATCAATAGCCACACTACGACAGGCAAGGAAGTACATAAAACATCAATGTGTTTTGTGGACTGCTCAGCTACTCTCCAAGGAACTGTACTATATTAGCAGTGGGAATGCTATAAGATTACAGTATTTTTCTTGCAAAAGTCTAGATGGCCAATTTATAGGCACCTTGCCTGGTTTTCTCCCTTGGATGATAACTGACAAGCTATTTGCTTGGAAAATAAGATTTTCTGATTATTTTTAGATTTAGGGAAGGAAGTTTGAGGGTTTTCTTTAAGATCAGATCTAGGCTGACATAAGTAGAAATATTCAAGGTATACTTATTCATTTTCTGCTGTTTACTGAGACACACAGACAAACACACTATTTAGAAAAGCTAAAAGAAATGAGAAAGACATTTTTAGTGCCACTATTTTACCAAGCTATGACATTTTAATTTTGATCACTCTTTTTATTTATCTGTCTTAATAATTAATTGTTTAATATTCAAATAAAATAATCGGCCCAAGTTTTTAGGAATCTCAATCCCTGGATTTTTTAATGTGTTTTCAGATTTGAATTCCTGATCATTCACTTAATATATTTTGCATTGTCAGAGATATTTATATAGAGAAATTCCTATAAAAATTAACTAATAATAATCAAACAATGAATCTGCAAACATAATTAATTAAATTGATAAGCAAGAGAACTGCATCTACATGGAGGGAAGTATAGCACTGAGGTATCTAGAATTCAATAGCATCATAAACTATTTAGGTGAAGGGATAGAAGTGGAATTCATCAAATTTGCAGATGATACCAAGTTGGTGGGAGTAGCCAACATTCCCGAAGAGAGGCTCAAGATGCAGAAAGTTCTTGACAGACTTGAGCACAGGGCTATCTAACGAAGTGAAATTAAATGGTGAGAAAAGTAAGATTTTATACATGGGCAAGAAAAAGCAAACATATATAAAATAGATGGCACCTGATTCAACAGTAGTAACTATGAGAGGGATTTAGAAGTTCTAGTGGACGACTACTTAAATATCAGCCAGCAGTGTGCTGCAGCCACCAAAAAAGCTAACACAGTCCAAGGCTGCATTAACAGAGGGACAGAATCAAGATAATGTAAAGTGTTAGTACTACTTTACTAACCTTGGTAAGACCACACTTGGAACACTGTATGCAGTTTTGGTCACTACAATATAAAAAAGATGTTGAGACTCTAGAAAGACTCTAGAAACATCTAGAAAGATGTTGTGGCAGAGAAGAGCCACAAAGGTTATTAGGGGACTAAAAACTAAAACATATTATCAAGAATGGTTGCAGAGTTGCATATATCTAAAAGCCTCACTCAGAGTTTTTTAAGAAGAGATTGGACAAACAAGTTTTTGGTTTGTCACCAGCTACACACACACACACACTTATAAGCTTCCACATTAAAACAAAAAAATTGGCATTTGAACAAAGCAACGTATCTTTCAAGGTCATTACAAGTTCCATGATGAAATACTGCTATGGGAATTCTCTATTATCCTATTTAAAAAAACAAAACTAAACTAAAATTGGGCTTTACTGGACATTTTTGTTAGCCATAGTGAAATCCAATTACTATCTTTTAGTTTTCTATCTAAAGTATTATTTCTCCAGGTAATACATTCCAACATGAGATTTTCTTATTTAAATTCTGAAACATCTCTCATGCTACTTCCTCTCTTAAAATCCAAAATATTCTTTATGGTCAGGAGATGTTGACTTCTGTAACTAAATGCAGTGCCCCAAAGACTCGAAGTAGATTCTGCGTCATTTCCCACAGAGATTTAAAGCAAAGAAATCTCTGTCCTGTAAAGCTAATACTGAAGATATGAAATACACCAAGACAGTGCTAACTGATGACAATCTAAATCCTGCAAGCACACCATCAATAAATCTTTGCAAGGATAAGCAGCCATAGAATTGCTGCCCATGGATTGTATAAATTTACCCATTCATCCATCTTTCCTATAAGTCTCAAGAGCATGTGAATATCAAAGAAATAGAATTCTTTCATAAGAAAAGAAAATTCTTACTTTATATAAGGCTATTTAATGCTGATTTTCTATTCAGTCAGTCAGTTTTGTTGTATTTAGTCATTAAACTTTTCTCAAATGCATCTCACTTCAGGGAAGATTTATTATTAAAAAGAAGCAGCAAACCCCATGCAGGGCACCCAAAATATTGATATGTCTGCCTAAATCTACAAACTATTTTTGTGGGAAATTATATACAGCACCTTCAGGCAATGATCATTCAACTGAGCTGGTGACAAATATGTTTACAGTACATAAAGTTTCATTCTCCATTGCACCTGATAACAAGCGATTGTTGCTTCTAGGAAGGAAAAACAAAGCTTTACTTGTTGAAGATAAATGAGAACAGATGTTGAGGAAAAACGGCAAGATGCTGCTGTTAAAAGTGACAGATTTAAAGTAATCTAAACTTAAAGACAATTCCCAAAGTGCATGTGAGTTGTGAATTTGTTACCTCTGCTTTGAAAATATATGTTCTTAGATGCTCCACATACAGAGAAAATGGGTGGGAGATTATCAGTGGTGGGAAAAGAACTTACAGTTTGGAAAGCTTGCCTTTCAAAATGCCAATGTGCAACTGAAAGCTGACGTCTTGAACCTTAAACCAGCTTTATAAACCTCCAAATGAATATTATTTGATAAAATTGCCTTGAATTTCCTTTGAAATCAACAAGACATGCAAGACACTTAATGCTGCAAAAAGATGCTGGTTGGAAATATCAGGAGGGACAGAAAATACAGAATTCCTATGAGTTTACAACAACATGCTTCAATACAGCCTTTTTGAATACCAGCAATACTCAAAATTGCCTAGGGCATGTTGCTAAGAAAACAAAAGGAATTCAGAAGCAAGTGAAGTTAAATGATTCACCTGCTACCTTTACATGGTATTACACAGTTGGCTTAAACGTGCACACTTATTTGTGGCTGCCATTGAAAAATCCTTGCCCAGCATTTATGTATGAGGAACAATAGCTCCCTTGTTTTTTCTCTGAGGATTTCAGCTGCTCCAAAAGAGCTCAGATTTTCTCAGAATTGGGCTGGTGCATTTCATCATTATACCCTGCAACTGAAATACCATAACATTTCAGACTGTTTGGCAGCAAAGCCATGCTGAAATACATAATAAGATGGCATGATTTCTTTTTATTTTGCTTTTCAGCTGGAAAGATTTATAGAATGTATTACATCATCATTTCCATTATCATTTATCTTTTCAGGCTTACAATCTAAAAGACTCTAATACAGGGCTGTCAAACTCCTAGCCTGTGGGCTGGATGAGTCATGCGCTGGCCATGTCCATGCCCAGTTTAGCTAAGGGGAAAAAAAGTTGTGATATGTCACGCGACGCTGCTGTGACACCAAGAGTTCGACACCCTTGCTCTAATAGAAGAGAAATATATGCAACTCAGGGTTGAATTGTGGAGTCCCTGGCTTTCTTTGAGCATGGTTGCTTCCTTACAGACATTTCATTTGGAGGAGTTTAGTTGGGTTGTGTGCTACGGTGACGCCCTGTGATTGCAATAGTCTGTTGGTTGTTTCTGAGATATTTTTTTTTGACATAGAATAGTGTTATATTTTTCATAGCTTCTGTTGGTGGTGCTATAGCGGTTGAGTGGCCAGCTACTTTCGGATATAGTTGTGTGAGTATCCAATCTGCTGGATCTTAACAGTAACAGAATATAAACAAGTGTCAGAAGCAGACTGTATTTATACTAGACAACATTCTCCTTAAAAACTCACTTCAAAGTCAGCTTTTCTCATATTTAGTTCCAGTCAGGAAGGGTATGATGTTGCACTGTCAAGCCAAATATTTCGGCTCTGGTTTTAATAAAGTTGAAAACCAATTATCTTTCTACTGCTACAGAAAATACTTGTTCCAAAGAGCCAACCTTTCCAAATTGAACAATTATTTAAAGCAATTATTTATCTACTATCTTTTATGCAATGATCATTACTAAAGGTTCAGTATGCCTCTAACTGCTGGTTGCTTAGAGAACAAGTAACTTTCTTACCCTATTAATAAAATTTGCAGATGAATCTGGTTGACCAGATTTATAATCTGGAGACTAGATTAGATATGAATTTAACTTGGTATAGCAAAGCTTTTCTTACAATAAGCTTAACAGAAACAGGAACACTTCTGTTCTTCAAGCACTGACATTGTACAAACACCAGTAGAAACTGTTTCTTTGGACAATGCATCCAAATGCACTTAACTGATTTCTTGAATGCTACTTAAGATTTAGCAAATGTATATTCAGAATATTCAATAAGCAATGTATGAAATATGCATTGCATTAATGACAAAGATAATAACCTTGCTGTTCATTTTATAGCAAAATTCAGCAAAATGTAAGCACTTTTAGTGTGTATCTATTTAATCAAATTAAATGCAAGCTTATGTTTTCTAAATAACCAGTCTTTAGTATGTTCATCAGGGAGCTTTCTTATTTTTAAATTTGTGTTATTTTGTACAATTTTCTGTAAACTCCACAGGAAAGATAAATAGGATTGTTTGGTTATATTGGTTGGTATAAGTGTTTTATGATTTTTTTAAAAAATATATCAGAAAGCATTAATGGGATAGTTAATATTATTACTAGTATAAAAAAGCTAATAGAAATCATTTTGTCCAAACTACATGTAAACTGACACTGTCTGGGAAACCCCAATGAATTCCAAATCTTAATAAAATAACCCTATTGCTTCGTAATATTATTTGTTCTATCGAGAATTTGATTAGAAAAATTATTTTGAATAAGCATACTTATTCAACATTATTGAATAAGCATAAGCTAGATGGCAGCTATGGGAATGAAGTACCAAGTTCAGAAAGAAAAGAGCCTCAGTAAATTGATTTCTAGATATATGAAGTTTTAAAGATGATGTCAATGGAGATTCTCCATCATCCAGGTCATGGCTGTCCCAAAGATGCTTTTTCAAGAGGCAACTGGAGTTTCTGGTTTTTTTTCTTTGAAGACATTTAGCTTCTCATCCAAGATTTGCTTCAGCTCTGACTGGATGGTGGGGAATGGAAGGATTTATACTCCTTGCAGACAGCTGGTCATTTGCATTCTTTTATATTATTTATTTCAAATTGATCCCATTTTCCTCAGCATACAATCATTAACATTAATAATAAATTGTGGTCTCTAATTAAAAAAACTATGGCCTGCCAGATCTTCCCTAAAGTCGTGGGCTAAATTTAATGTTAAATTTAAAGGACAAAACATGGATCAATCAATTCATTTTTACAATTAAAATAAATACTTTTTTCCAGTTCCACCCTTGTCTGCAATGCAATCCCCACCCTCTCCATCTGAAGATCAATTTTGGCTTTGATTCAAAAATAGCTGGGCATTCTTGCAGAAAACTGTTTAGGATGATCAGGTTCACTTCAGTAATGGCCCTTCTCTTCATTATGGGGTATTCCCAACTTCTCAGGGTGGAAAAACATTAATTCATTAATGTAAAAATAAAATAAATAAACCCAACATACATGTGCACATATCTAGAAAGACAAATATACAAAGTTAGAACAATTCTTAATTTCCAAAGATTATATTACCAATGTTGAATATGAACAAGATCACAAACCAGGAGAAGACAAAGTACAATGTATATATTTTTAGATGCATGGGGTTAGGCGCCTGACTGCAAGATCATCCATGTGTGTGTGCGTTTGTGTGCGTGTAGGTGACATGCGTCTGAGACCTACTTCCACATTTTAACATTATGTACAGGATATGAATCTGTTTTTAGTTGGGACAGACAGATCAAGTTATTCATATCACTTAATTGAAGACCTCTGCCATTAAGAGCTAATTCTCAGAGTTGTAAGGGCTAAAGTTCCCAGCACAGCATTAGAACTGAAAAAAGGTAAAAGTTATATAGTAACAGTAAACTAAACCAAGCTTGACTTTCTCTAGGAATAAAGCAGTAAAAATAAAGGGTACCAAGCTAAACGTACATTCAATAGGTAGTGAATTTGATACCTGTTAAATACTTCAATACCGTCAGTGTAATTCCATTTAACTGTGGATTCTGACCAAGTCTTGTTTGCTTCTGTCATCAACATTTAAAGGATACTCAGAAGGAGAATAATATGGGACTCTGCAACAAACTGTGCCTGACTGCTTCCATGTATATAACTCTGAAAAAAATCGAAGGAAGAAAGAATGAATAATAGATCAGTCATTCTAATAGAACAGTCGGAGTGTATGTACGTATGCATGTATTTGCATATTCATTTAGTTATTTAAAGAGTGCATCTGTATAGCCTAGAAAAACATATTACAAAAGAACACAGTAGTATATAAAGATGATAAACATCCAGCTGCAAAATTGTGTCCTGAACCTTTCTGCTTAAAATCCAAGAACCCAAAATGCAAGGAGAAAAGTAAGCTTTCCCCCACATTTGCAAGTCTATTAGTGCATTCTCAGAAGCTACTATTAGTAGCAGAACACTATGCAGGATGAAAATTTGCTCTGATCCAGGAAACTAACTGGTTTATTAAAAGCCTTGACAGCCCATCAATGTTTTGCCCATAATTTAATTACAATGATAATACTAAATAGAACAAAATGTATGCATTAAACAGCTTTTAAATAATAGGCAGCATTCAACAGGACAAAATGCTTAGATTTTCTCACTTGGTGTCCACATGTACCTTTACATTTCTCTCTGTGCTGAACAAGAAAACAGGTGGATAGAGTTCCCTGCCCACACACTTTGTTTTCTGAAACTTTCAAATTACAATGAACATGATTAACAGAATAACAGAGTTGGAAGGGACCCTTGAGGCCTTTTACAGTCCAATACCTGTTCAAGTAGGAGACCCTATACCATTCCAGATAGCAATAGCACTATACATAGTGCAATAGACATATACAGTCTACACAGTGCAGAAGTAGCCTGCAATATTGCATTCTAATCACTGCACCACCATAGCTCCTAAATGGCTGTCTATTCTCTTTTTAAAAACCTCAAGTGATGGAGCACCCATAATTTCTGGAGGCCAGCCGTTTCACTGATTGTTCTCCTTAGACAAGACACTTCTCCTTAGTTCCAGATTTGATCTCTCTTTCATCATATGTTTTAGCATCTAGCCCCCTAATCATCCTTGTCACTCTTCTTTGCACTCTTTCTAGAGTCTCACTATCTTTTCTATATTGTGGCAACTAAAACTGGATAGAATATTCCAAGTGTGGTCTTACCAAAGCAATATAAAGCAGTACTAACACTTCATGTGATCTTGATACTGTGCTTCTATTGATGCAATCTAGGACTGCATTGGCTTTTTTGGTAGCTGCAGCACACTGCTGGCTCATACTTAAGTGGTTGTCTACTAGGACTCCCAGATCCCTCTCACAGGCACTGCTGTTAAGTATTCTATTCTATAATTCTATACCCAATCACCGATTTCAACTTCTGTATTATAATTCAGGGTGATATAATACACTTTGTCTTTCAAATTTCCACACTCCAGAATCACCCCCTGCGCGCTCTTTTACACATAAAGATAGGAGAAAAGAATCTTAGAAGATAATTTATTTTATTTTTTTTCTCCTTGGGAGACAAACATATTAATAAAAAAGAATAACATTGTAGTCTTACAAAATGTAGCTTATCAAAATACAAGGCTCCATTTGAGGCAAGTATCTGAATCAAGTTATCCTGGACAGATACTGGAACACATTCAGTGAAGGGGCACCTACCAACTCTCTGGTTCAATATCTGAACTGTTCTTACTGTTAGACATTTTTTCCCCTCCTCCTAATATTATGATTTCTAGTGCTGCCTTGGGCACGAAATTCAGCTGGATGTCTTTGGACCAGTCAGTCTTTCTCAGCCCTAAGAACAATGCAGTAGCAAACCACTTCTGAAATATTGCCAAGAAAACCACAGGGATTAATCCAGGTAGTTGTCAGGAGTCAACCATGACTTTTAAGAACAACAAGAAGAAGAATCTGCAGTCTAACATGTAGATAGTAACCAGAATACATGATGGGCAAATGCAGCTGCTAGTTAACGACCTCTCAGCCCAACCCACCTCAGGGCTCATTGCTGTTTTGGAGAAAACAGGATGAAAAAGGAGTATTAGGTACGTTCACTGCCTTGAGTCATTTATAAAAAAGGGATAAAAATAAATGAATGAATAATTAAAGTATCAAAGTCTGTCTTTCTGCAATTCTAATTGTTCACTTCATATTGTATACTCTGGGATAAGAAAGAATAGATCTTGATTTTCTATTGAGAAGCTTTCATACATTTGAAGAGTAGAGTCATGTCTCACCTCGCTTGTTTTTCTCATGTTTTTCTCAGCTCCTTCAGATTTTTTTCATAGGATTTACTTTCTAATCCCCAGAGCAGCTTTTTTCTCAATATATCTCATATTTCCTCAATGTTTCTTAGAGTATGATGCCCGGAACAAACCCAGCCCTTGAGGTGATGCCTGATCAAAGACAATGATCACTTCTCATATTTTAAAAATTATACTTCATCACTTGCCTTTTTTGCAGATATAGCATACCACTGGGTCACATTCATTTTGAATCAATTGCTTATTGTTCCATAACACATTTCACAAATATTATTTCCAAGCCAGCTATCCCCCAATCTATACCTGTAGTTTGGACGTCAGTTGTCTAAATGAAGAACTCTGCACTTACACTTGCTCTATTACTTTCATCTCACTCTTATAATTATCAAACTGTTTTGAATTTGACTCCTCTTTTATATGGTATTAACTATCCTATCTAATCGTGCACCACCTTAAAAATGATAACCATAATCCAAGTCATTCATTTTTCTCTGTCTGTCTGTCTGTGTGTGTGTATGAGAGAGAGAGAGAGAGAGAGAGAGAGAGAGAGAGAGAGAGAGAGAGAGAGAGAGAGAGAGAGA
>JANHFL010001990.1:11221-26022 GCA_032468155.1 Oxyrhabdium leporinum | reverse complement strand
GCATGAGTAGTGGTGTGGGCGCGGGGGGGGGACAATTGTCTGACTGCAGCTGCAGCCCACTGGCCCCTTGGGGCAGCGTTCGCCAAAATGCCTCCTTTCCGAATGCTGAAGTTTCGGAATGGAGGCTTTTTGGTGAACAATAGGAAAATAGGGAGGGGCGACTTTCCTGCCTGCCATTCTTTCCTCAGTCTGTGCAGTCAAAAAGCCTCCATTCCGAAACTTCAGCTCGCACGCATCACCCCCGGCTTCCATTTTTCCGTCAGAGCCTTCCGGAAAGCCCTCTGCAGCTGTGAAATGGGCTCCGGATGGACGCACACGGCAACCCCAGCCTTCTGGAAAGCCGTCTGCAGCTGATAACAGAGCTCTGGATCAATCCAGAGCTCTGTTATCGGCTGCAGATGCCTTCCGGCAGGCATCTGAAGGCAAAATGGAGGCCAGGGCGATGCGTGCGAGTGGCGGCAAGCAGTCACAGAAGAAGAGGGGCCAGCAGCAGGCTCCTATTGGGCGGGGCTATCGGTGCCACCGCCACGAGGTGATTCAAAAATTAGGACCCTCCAAAAAGAAGGCCTAGCAGTTTTTTCGGGGGTCAAAAGAAAATAAGACCTGGCCTTCTTTTTGGAGAAACACGGTGTGTTGTACAAAGGGAATATCTGAATATAACCAAACTTTGTTCAATGGTAAATTATGCATCTAAAAATATATTAAGTTTTTAAAAGAAAACATGTATTAACTGTTAGCTATTTTAATTAAATTTAAAACTAAAATTAAATTAAATTTTAATTAGAAGAAGTGTGAATGCCATAGATTAAAGCAGCTCTTCAATGATCAAACAAACAAATAAAAAATACTAGCTTAGTTTCCTATTCAGGGACAGTAAATCTTTGTTCTTTCTGTTATTCTGGACCTGTGTTTCTCAACTTCTATGATTTTAAGATATGTAGACTACAAATCCCAGAATTCCGAGCTAGCATAGGGAATCTCAAATATATTGAGATTAAGAAACACTGCTCTAAAGCTATAACTTCTGTGATCTCATACCGCTGTTATGCCATTTAGGAATTGAAGCTCAAAATCCATGCAGGACTCTAAGTGCCCCTTACCATTCCTGTTAATTGTACTATAGTGGAAAATGGATTCCAAATCTCAAATTACCAGAAATTTGCCACAACTATTAATGACTGAAAGAGCCTAGTCAAGGAATAGTTTGCCCCATTTCAGTCTTGAATCTCACAAAAGAAAACACCTCTTTCCTTCATGTCATTTCCCTCATACATAGAAAACTTATTTGCAAATTATTCTGCATAGATTAATTTACATATCAAAGCTCCTCATAGCAAGACCCAGCATTTCATGTACACAGAAGCTGGAAAATAATGAAATGTATTCAGATAAATTCAGACAGGTCTCTCTCAAAAAAACATCCCAACTGCGACACCACTTTCCATTCTACTTCATAGAAAACACAGGGAACAATGGACAAAACAGTAGTCAAATACATGAAAAGGCTTTTTTTTTGTTTTTATAATAAATCATACAAGGGATCAGTATCAGTATCCATGAATACAAAATTTATCAATAGGCATCTCCCTCTATGCCTGTTAGATTTTCTAACTTTGTTTCAATTGTTTTATATATTTTTAAAAATAATTAAATCAGAAACTGCAACAGTCACTATCTATATTCACACACTGTTAGAAAATAAAAATGGTGGGATAAAGAGGGTTGCCTGTGGAAAGGTGTTCCTGTGCCTAGAAATAGATAGATGTAAGTTGTGGGTTGGAAGGAACATAACATACGGGGCTTAGGATAATATGCATTCAGATTTTGGAACTAAACCCTTCTACTGTGACTGTGATTTTGCGATAATGTTCAAGATATCGCCTCAAAATTCCAAATGTGCCCACTAGGTCATATTAGCTGAGGCATTAAATAAAGCATTAATCCTGAAAAAATACAAGTTGTTCAATAATTTTGTAAATGGAATATTTCAGAACTGCTAATATTCTCAGAATCACAACTTATTACAGATAGTCCTCAACTTATAACAGTTCATTTAGTGACTGTCCAAAGTTACAATGGTACTGAAAAAAGTGCCTTATGACTGTTTTTCACACTTATGACCCTTGCGGCATCCCCATGAACAAAATGTGGATGCTTAGCAACTGAGTCATATTTATGACAATTATAATGTCCCAGTCACATGATCATCTTTTGCCACCTTATTACAAGCAAAGTCAATGGGGAAGCCAGATTCACTTAACAACCATATTACTAACTTAACAATTGCAGTGATTCACTTAACAACTGTAGCAAAAAAGTTCATAAAATGGGGCAAAATTCATTTAACAAATGTTTAGCTTAGCAACAGAAATTTCGGGCTCATTTGTAGTCATAAGTCAAAAACTACCTATATGCAGGATGTACCTATTCGAGCATATTATAACATTTTGAAGAACAATATTAGAAAGTAAAACTATTAATGCCGGGAAAGGTGAAAGGAAGAGAAGACAATGACAATTAGAAAAAAAGGACTCAGTTACAATGGAAAGGATAAATCCTCAGGAGGACCAAATTAGGAATGGATCATGGAAAAAATCTTTTTATGTGATTACTAAATTGACACTGACTGAATAGCATACAATTAATTAAAATAAGTAAAATGTGTGCTTTATCTCTTTATATATCAATATAAAAATCATAAATGTTTGTATATGCGTATGTACATAAATGTTTTCCTTCACTGCTTTCACTCAGGCTGCACTAGATTTGAGATGTGAAAAGATAGCAGGCCAACCATGTTAGCTAATTTGGAATTCGGACATTAATTCTGTTTCATAAATGAAAAAAGTTTATTCTTAATTTCCCACCTCTGTCAAATAAAATAACAAATAACTTGGAAAGCTGGCAAGAGTTACTACTATATACTCATCACTTGGAAAGATTTCAATTTTTAAAATGAATCCTCTGCCAAATCCTTTTAAAATATAGTTACACTAATTCATTTAAAAATATTGAAAAACAACATGGGATGGGTAGGATTAACAATGCTTTCTAAGCTTTACTAAGTTTAGTAAGATTGGTATTTACATAAATGTATCCAGAATTGTAGCTCGATTAAAAGGTTAAAGAAGAAATTGAAAATTGCTTTTACAGTTGTATTGAAGCCATTTGATAGAAATAGCTTAACATTCAAATTATGAGTGTTGTGATAGTAAAATATACCCCCATATACATGTAAGCTGCACTCAGTGCCACATCTATAAGATGAACTGTTTAAAGCATCATTATCAGAAAACATTTACAGCGGGCATGTTCAACCTGTGGCCTACGAGCTGCCCTGGACAGCTAGTAATGCGGCCCTACAAGATTGCAATTTAAAAAAAAAACAAAAACGCTTGTTATTTATATATATTAATTACATTATATATTTTATATGTGGCCCTAGACAATTATTCACTCAGTGTGGCCCAGGCAAGGCTAAAGATTGGACACCCATGATTTATAGCAAGCTGAATTGACCCTGAATGTTGACAGGGAGAAGTATATGTCAGGAACCTGTGGCCCAGAAAACCAAATTGTTTTTATTCATTGACTATATCTCAAATATAATATGACTAGTATGCTGATCTAGTAAGAAGGGATAACTAATAAGGTCACATAGATGGGTTTATCTAAAATATTCCAATGTCATACCGTGTTCGCCTTTTTCTCTGGCTTTGCAATGTAATATGCCAAAGCTATATAAGGTCTGATTCTGCTTTTGAACAGGGAGTTGCTGGCAGTGCAATATGGCTGATTTATTGATTGCATGCAAATAAAATTATGTTGTACCTTCAAAGTGATTTGGTTGCTTTAGGTTTTGGCCATGACATGCAAGATGACTGAATTCAGTTCTGCCGTGATATATAACACATAATGAAGAACTTTGGGGTGTTGAGCATACAACATTCTTATATAAGACTATAGCCATATTTAGAATAACAAATTTATTTTTTTTGGAGGCAGTATATCTGTAATTACAGTTTTAAAATTTTGAAACTCATATGGAAATTATTTAAAGTCTGTACTGTTACTCAGTACAGTTACTCTATGGCTATTTTTTTAGCTGGCTGAGAGTACTGAGGCTTTGAAACATTGTACCATGATGAAATTCAAAGCCATCATTTAGGCTGAAGTGTATTTAGACAGCATAGATGTTGGTGTAAAATTAAGGCATACTTTTCTACAATAGCTCTAAACGTTTATGTCCAGTGGTGCTTGCCTGCTTATGAAAAAACAAACAAAACAAAAAATCAAACCACCTCCTCTCTTTGATCCATATGAGGCTTCTGAGAGCACCACAGAAAGATTTTCAGCAGTGCGCTTTGCCTCCTAAAAATCTTCCTACCACAAACCTCTAGTCTCTAGTCTGCTGATGGAAACTTCTTCAGCATCAAACAAACCTAAGAAATTATAGTATTTCCCTTGTAGTTACTATTACCTGATTTTGCAATAAGTGTAGTGTAACACCACTACAGGTAAAATAAGAACTAGGCTATCAAAATTCATTTGGGGGTATCATGCCAAACATTAAAAAAAAAAAATAACCAAAACCAACAACTATCAAAAAAGGTGACTACAGAGGATTTTTTGCATCATAGCAATAATGACAATTCAGTATGAAAAGAGTTGTTTACATTTACAAAAGTTCTATTTTTGCTTAAATATGAAAAAGAACAGTTGAGGATTCGTCTTATTTTTGCAAAAAGTTTAGCAAGCTGAATAAAAATATAATATATCTCAACTGCTAAAAAATTACATTTTATATGTACATATACATACACACACACACACACCGTGTTTCTCCAAAAAGACAACCCACCTTGAAAACAGGCTCTATCATGTTTTTGAGCGTATGTGATCAAATTAAGCCCCACCCACAAAATTAGCCCTAATTAAGACCCCACCCACCCCGGTGGGGCAAAGCGCACAGGTAATAAATAAGCTAGGGTGGGGATGGGGGTGGTGGAGCTGCCTACTTACCAGGCCTTGCACACCCCGACACCTGCTTTGCCTTCTTCTGTGGCCGCTTGCCGCCGCTCACACACATCACCCCCGGCCTTCATTTCGCCGTCAGTGTCTTCTCGAAAGCCCTCTGCAGCTGTGAAATGGGCTCCGGATGGACGTGCATGGCACCCCGGCCTTCGTTTCGCTGCCAGAGCTTTCCGGAAAGCCCTCTGCAGCTTATAATAGAGCTCCGGAACGATCCTTCCAGCAGGCATCTGAAGGCGAAATGGAGGCCAGTGCAATGCGCGCGAATGACAGCAAGCGGTCACAGAAGAAGAGGGGCCAGCAGCGGGCTCCTGCTGGGCGGGGCTGTCATTGCCACTGCCATAAGGTGAGTCAATAATTAGAACCCTCCAAAAAGAAGGCCCAGCCATTTTTTCAAGGGTCAAAAGAAAATAAGATCCAGCCTTCTTTTTGGAGAAGCACAGTATATATATATATTCTAATTGAAAATTAGAGGGTAGGTAGGTAGAGGGAATATTTCATTACCTTCTATAATATATATCTATTCTAAGGAAGAAAGTTGGTTATAGAATCAGACAACAAGCAGCTTACAGACCAAGCTGAAGCTGCACCTGCAAGTGATCTTCAAATTGAGAGAGATAATCAGAAGACACATTGGATATTTTGCCTGCCTTTTTCTGGGTGTCCTAGAGAATTCTGCTACTTGGCAGTCCAGGAAATTAAAAGTTAAGACTGAAATCTTGCAGGTTTAAGACTCTTTCAAAGTCTTCTACAAATAACATTACCTTAAAGCAACACTCCCACTGCTTTATTTAAGATGGTGCCTATTATCTTTCAGTGTTTCCAGTCCTAGCCCTATCGTCATCACCACCTCAAATTATGAAATTTATATGCTACCCAACTCCCAATGTCTCTCAGCAGTTTACAAATTAAGAATATTTAAAGCAATAAAACAAAGCAAAGCAAAAAAAGAGCAAAGATGTTATAAATACCATGCTTCAAAACATTTCTTATAAACATGGATAACTTCTTGCATTCCTATCTATTCAATCCTTCAAACTTTCAGAAGCTGATTTACTGATCACCCTGTCTAAATGTTGTGGATTTCATTTTAAGAGAAGCAAATAGAGATTGCAGCCACTATAATAAAACAGAATCCTAACACAACGCAGGTTTCTTGCTGACACTTAAATGCTGGCTGTGAATGCTTGCAAAGCAGGGCTGTGTTATCTTTCACGTGAGCTAGAACCCTAGTAGCAGTGGTGGGTTTCAACCAGTTTCACAACCGGTTCGGTGATCGTGCGCGAGCACCTAACACGCACTTCGCGCATGTGCACAGCTTCAAAACAACCAGCTTGATTTCTATGTAGTAACACAGTAACTACAGCTGAGGCGCATGAAACCGCTCTGCCACATGAATCAGCTGAGAGGATAAAGAAAGGAGAAGTGCAGGGGCAGGTGGATAAGACCAGCTGATCATTGGATTGAAGTTAGCTGACCAGCTGATCGTCGGAGATACCAGTTTTCCAGAACCGGTCCGAACCGGCTGAATCCCACCGTCTAGAAGCCAGTGTAGCTCACTATGTGAATGTCTTTTTCTTCTGCAAACATGTGTGCTCATCATAAGAACATATAAAGGAGGCTGATGTCAAATAAGTGATATTGGCAGAGGGTGAGATTTAACCAAAGTGCTCACTTGAGAAGCAGTATGGATTATTTAAAAAAGCACACTTGAATGGGCTGTAGGAGTCTTTCACTTCCCCTGGCTGAGCCAAACATAGCTTTAAAGGTGTTCTGTAAGATGCAAAGAGTTGTCTTCAGAAGTATTCTTGCAAGGAGAGCAATGCTGAATCCTGACCAACCTCCCATTATTCTATGAGCATAGAAAATAGTCTATATGTTGAGTGCTTTTCTTACACTCTTTTTTTTAAAAAAAGAAAAGCTGTTACTAGTTCTTATCTATTTAAAACATAAAGTAAAAAATAAAATATGGAAGGACAGAAAATATTTTTAAGGAAAGAACATAAAACAGTTTCAAGGAGTTAAGGACATTCATACATTTCAAAGCATCTTTTCATCTTCAACTCTCAAATACTGGAAAGTCATGTTATCAACTACTATGGGGTTAATAATTGTGTACTTATGGATGCCCAGAAAAACAAACAAACACAAAATCAAACATATATTTGATGAAAGTATAAAAATGGAGCAAAATCAATAATCTTTTATATAATTATTGAAGAAAAGCTGTTATTTAACTGACTTACATTGTTAGGTGCCAAAAATGTCCTAAAAATCGCATTTTGTTACTTTGGAGGTTGATAAAGCCCAACAGATATGTGTGGGCAAGAGAAAATGAAGAAGACTCTGCTACACCCATAATTTTAATTAGATCTATTATAATGCAAAATAATCAAGAGGCTAACATTCTTTGGAAATTCAAATATAATGTATGGAAATCATATTGATGAGCATTCATACAGAATTGCACGTTTTCTTCTAAGAATTTTTTTTTTGCCTCTCCCAACCAAGTTCCTAACAATTATAATTTGGGGAAAAAAGGATTCATACAAGCAACATTAATGCCAACCAGATCAACCTTAATAGATCACATTTCCTCGTTAAAACTTAGAGGACATTTTCCATTGAATGTAAGTGCAAATATTTCTACTATTTATTTATTTTTTAGTAAAAGTCCTTTCTCTCTATCAATCTACAGATTTTACTACGATATTTTAACAGGATAAATTAATTTAGTTAATTAAACAACTGCACAGAAAACTCTCTTACCAGTGGTGATTTTCAAATAATCCTATCACCGGTTTGCTGAAAATGTGAGGGCACGAGTATGCGCGTGCGGCTTCCGTGCACGTGGCTTCCATGCATGCGCATGGCGTTGATGCACGGAGAGGCTTCCGCGCATGAGTAAAGCTGGACCGAGCAGCCTTTTGGGAACTGCTCCCCTCCATCTCTACTCTTCAGGGCAGCGGCTGCTTCTCTCCGCTGCTGCTGTTGCTGTGAGAGCGTCTTGTGCAATTTAGCAGCTGTGAGCCACCACTTTCCTCTAAGTCCCAATTAGAAAGCACTGCAGCACAGCAGCGCTGTTGAATGCTGTTTCTCTTGGCTGCAGTGCATTCCGGATGGGATTTAGAGGACCCAAAGCAGCAGCTCACGACTGATAAATAGCACAAGATGTTCTCCCAGCAACAGCAGCAGCGGAGAGAAGCAGCTGCCAACCCAGACAGCACATGGAGCATCTCTGCGAGCGACCAAGGCTCGGCAAGGGATGGAAAAACCGGCTGCAAGATCTCCACTGCAGTGCTTTCCGGATGGATCTTCTTAAAGGTTAGAAGAACCATCTGATCCGTTCCCAAACCACTTCGGCCTTCCTGCACCCAAGCTGCCCCCCCCCCCGCAGCCCTTCGTCCTAGCGCAGTATGCTGCAAACCAAATAAATTGCTTCAGCCAGGGATGCCTAGTTTGAGGCCAGAGGAGAGTGGTGGATGGTGGCGAGTGGGAGGAGGCTCCGGGGAAAGCCTGGAGCCAGGTAATGGCCTTGCCCCGGCTCAGCCTAGGTGAAGCAGGCTCCAGGGAAAGCCCGGACCCAGAGAATGGAGCTTCTCCAGATCCAGCCTAGGCGAATGGCGAACCAGTGGAGGCTCCAGGGAAAGGCAGGAACTGGGGAATGTCACTTTCCCCGACCCAGCCTAGGCAAACGGCGAGTGGATGGAGGCTCTGGGGCAAGGCTGGAGCCAGGGAATGGTGTGTCCCTGGGCCCTGACATGAAGGGCGAGCAGCGGCATGCTTACCTTTGGTGAGCAGAGAAGACAAAGTGCGGAGATTAGCTGGGCCGCGTGGCGAAGGCAAGATCTATAGGGCGGGGCGGGTGGGGCGGGCAGGGGCAAGTGGTGACAGGGCCACCCAGAAGTGGTATTTGCTGGTTATCCGAACTACTCAAAATTTTTGCGACTGGTACACATGAACCGGTCCGAACTGGCTGAATACCATCTATCTCTTACCAAAGTAAGTCTCATTATCTGTAATAGTGCAACTAATTTAACAATTTTCACTTTAAACTAGTTTCCCAATTTATTAGCTTAATGACCACAATATAACTGAGTTCAGTACTGTTAGTTAAATTCTCAAGCGGAGCTATAAACCAGTACTCAGTAAATTATAGATTATGAGAGATCTTTTTTAAAAAATGTGAGAAATCACAGAGAAGATATTCCTATGTTTCTTTTCCTGGACCAATTCTTGAGCAATATTTTTATCTATTTATACAACGTTCAAGACTGTAAGGATAGTTATCCAAGTACTTTTGACATCCTTCTCAAAAATTCCCCAAAATATATTAAGTTCAAATAGTAATGCTACAAAGCTAGACCTGTTTATCCACAAGTAAGGCACATTGAATACACTTTTATTTCAGAGTAAGTACAGATAGGATTGTCCTGAAGTTCAAGTTATTTAACTCTTGAATAATTCAATAAGGAAATGGAAAGGCCAGAAATAAAAATTAATTTGAAGTTTTCAAAAATGTGAGGTACATGTGCATTTTATAAACAGAGAAAAGAAACTCCCATATTTTTTCCTCATAGAAAGCCATCCTCAGTTTGTTCTAATGAGATGTCATTTCATTAA
This sequence comes from Oxyrhabdium leporinum, assembly GCA_032468155.1. Classification (NCBI taxonomy): domain Eukaryota; kingdom Metazoa; phylum Chordata; class Lepidosauria; order Squamata; family Cyclocoridae; genus Oxyrhabdium; species Oxyrhabdium leporinum. The sequence goes on along the minus strand of JANHFL010001990.1, from coordinate 16,368 downwards.
ACCTTGTGACCTTTGCCACACAACTATATTTGAGGAAATTTTTTTCATCCAACATAAAGAATGGAATGTCCAACCTTTGAACACTGGAAGACATCCTGAAATATCTCATTATTTGAGATATGTTAAGTGTATCTGAAGAATCATTACCAGACATTCTTTAACTAATGCAGTTCCTTCTTTGACCACTGCATTTTCTTGGGAGTGCATCTATCAATTTTCATCTCCATATACAACACGGGTATCAAACTTCTGGCATCACGTTCCCGTCACGTGACGATGTCTGACGTTTTCCCCTTCGCGGTGCTGGAGTGGGCGTGGCTTGCGTGTGATGCATTTGGCCCGCGGGCCACCAGTTTGACACCCTTGATCCACAACACTGACGTTGATTTTGAGAAAATCATCACATTCGTTGAAATATATTCTGGAGTACCAAGAATTCCAATCATAGCTAAAGGAAGGAAACCTGACAAAACCTTGACACAAACAAGTTGACCACAAACATGTTACATCTTATTGACATCTCATAAAATAATTCAGATGTCAGGCCCACTGGCACTCACTCAGCCTGCTATGATATTTAGTGAACCCATATCTATATATTTATCTATATTTATATCTACATACATACACACACACACACAACTTATTCAATGTTTTTTCATCCATATTAATTGTATTTTTATTTATTAAACTTGCCTGCCACCTGACTCCCAATGACTCTTGACAGTTCACAACAACCAAAACAAGGAAAATTATAGCTAAACCAATTAAAAGGAAAGAAAAGGAAAAAGAACTCCCTTTGAAGGCTCTTTGATCTGGAAATATATAACTTGATGATTTAAATGAGTATTTGTTATAATGTTACATGTTTACACTGGTAGATGGTAGCACCTGATCTGATAGCCTTCTGAGGCTAATCATAGAGTCTTCAGTTTCAGTTGGTTGTGTGGACTCATGATACCATATTCTGCATACTGACTCATTCTGTTAAGTTTGCATTTGTAATTTTATAATTCTTCTGTGGCGATATTCCTCATGGGACCAGCTATTAGTACAGGAATTGGATTACCTGATTGGACACTATTACCTGAAATGGAACAACAGAATGGTTTGGAGTGGAACTGAGTCCATGGGACTGAGACCATGCTGCAATCCCCATATTCTATGGTTTTACAAGCATACTAAGGGACAACCTTCTAGATGCTACTGTAATATTTCTTTTTTTAAAAAAGTTATGAGAATATTCAGAGGACAGGATAAGCTTCATTTCCTTTATGTTAGTATTGACTCCCAGATACAGAACCTGCTTGGATGGCACTAGCAGATTCTTGGCTAGATTCATCACAAAGTTTTGTTTCTGGAAACAGCATGTGTTAGGTTCTCTTCACTGCTTTTTTCAGATCACTCTGATGAGTAGGTAGGCATAAACATCATTTTTTTCCAGATGACCTATCATTTTTGTAAATACTAGGTGCTGATGTTGATGTGAAATGTCTTAATTGAAACAAGGAACCTCTCATGAGAGGCTATGATTGGAATGTGCAAGTTAGTCTTTAACAAATCTAGTGAGGCTAAGAAAGTGCACAAGTAAAACTGTTTCCACTTTTATCTTTGATGCTTCTTAAGGTTTGGATCCTTAAAGTTTGGATATCTATCCAATTTCCATTTGTCTTGAAAATACAATCGCTCATCTTTATCCTAAAATGTTTCACTTTGTTCTTGGAGATAGAAAAGTTCTTTTGGGCTTCTTGTAAATTCTAATGCATATCTCTAGCTGATTGTCTCTAGAATTTTCTATCTCTGTAAGAGTATTTTCCAGTGCATCTAAATTCTAGAAGTGGTACAGTGCTGTAGGTATTTAACTTAGTTCTTGTCTCCTCTGCTTGGTGTTAATGCTTTAGTTGGTAAGAGTGAGACACAGAATTGTTTATTCTTTACTATCTGTTCAAAAATGGTCTTTGGCCAAATAGGACAATACAGACATTCTTTGGTATGTGCCTTCCCTGTTCTTAGGAAGGATTTAAAATGATTAGAACCAATTTTATTACCTCTCTGTATAGCTTCCCCAAAAGACTGTGCTTCAAGGCGGCTTTTGATTGATGATCTATCTTACCTCAACAATAGACCTTAAAATGTGTTATCACTTCTGATGCCATAGATCTGGCTCACAAACTGCAGTTGATCTACTCATACTCTGCTCAGTGAATATATAATCTGGGTGTTTTTTCCCCCAGAATCATCATGTAGCAATTAGGGAGACCTTGGATTCATTGATGTTATATGTTACTAGCCATGCTAGAGTACAGTTAAGAGATGTAATTTGTTTGCTACTGCTGGAGGTATCTTAGACTTGGCTAGTTAGTTGAGCTAAATTGGTCTCAGATTAATTTATATCTATTTCTGGGGGAAAAAGCAAATTTCTACAGGGCAATGAGTCATCTTCTGGACAAACCTACCCACTCAGTTTTGGCAAACAGTAGGGAATATATAGAGCTTGAAATTATACTGTTGGGTTCTTGATATCAGAGCTTGGCTGTTTTCCTGTAGATAATATGTTTCCAGGCTAGGTAATATTATCAGGCCACGGTAGAGGAGAGATCCCAACTGTGGACAAACTTGGAGGAGGAAATGCTATGTATATACTGCTGTAAGCTTTTAGAGAAAAAGATGGAAAGTACCACAAATACATATAAATAAATAAGCAGCTCTTTTTCTCCACTGCATACATTATACTCTGCATTATTCACGGTGCTAAGCTGCTGCTTGACTCCATCTCTACTGCTCTCCAGAGCACCTTTAGAAGACAAGTGAAAATAAGGAAATCATTCTGAGCCTTGAAAGCCAACTTTATGGATCTTTTCCTGTGTGATTTACAGTTCATCTGAATTGCCAAACATTTCAAATTCATTGAGCCTGGACAGCAATCCATATGCTTTCAACACTTGTTCTGTTAGTTGAAGGCAAGGCAATGCAAAGCATTAGCTTTTTCAGTCTGAAAAAGGAAATACATTATTTAAAATTATTTTAAGGAGTTCAGTTTATTTGTAGAAGAACTGAGAAAAATATGTTGCTCTATGGTACTGTAAAATACTTCAACCCTTTTCATGTAATTCTGGATAAATCGAACAGTTCCCAAAAAAATAACATTTGGTAAAAAGGGAAAAGTTTTTGTTTTAATTTGCTCAGTCTAAAGCTGAGCATTTGACAGTTATTTGTCCATCACAATTTTCTGCTGACAATTGTTAATATAAGGGGAAATGTAAACTCTCTAAATAAGACTTTAAAAAGAGAATTGTGACATTACTTATGAATAGAATAAGCACAAATATGTACTGTATTCAACTGTCCTACTGTATGATAGTCTTTGTCTTTAAGAGGAAACAATTCAAAAGGAGGTCAGATACTATACAAAGTGACAATACACTTGAAAAAGTCAGACAAAGACAAGGTAACAAGAATAATGTACCTTTATAGTCCTCCTGAACATACAGAATAATCCAAATAAATTAATAAAAATGGAACAATTGTTAAACTTTCTCACAAACATAATTTAATTTTTAGAATCAGTATCTGCTCCTGTAATTTCTTACCATTTTGTCACTGTATATAAAACACATCATAAATTAAATAATGGAATGGAATAACTGAAAGTCTGAGGTATTTTAAACTATTATAGAGATTTATTTATTTCATACTTATTTGGTCAAAGTTCAGCGTAGCATATCTGTCAGACCAAATATGTCATATTATGTTATCAATCAGCTCCTATCCTTCTGTCACCAAATCAATCAGCATTAAATTCAAGTTTCCACTTTCTTTTTACTTTAATTATGATGTGAAACATCAAAGAAAACCAAAATGAATTTCCTCTTGAAAGACTAGGCAAATTATTTTCTATTAACCGATAATGAGAAAGTTTGAAAACTGTAGGAAGTTCATTTCAATATAAAGTGGGGAGAGGAGGAAGAAAAAAATAATTTCATGTAGGCTTCCAATAAAAAATGTTCTTGCAAAAATTACAGTTCTTTTGTTTTCTGTTATTTACAGAAAACAAAATCCCACAATAAGTCCACTTTCTTCATCTTGCTTCAAAGTATATCCAATAAAAGGGCCCAATTCAGTCTTTCTACGATGGGATGAAAACTGACCACATGGATGCCTTAATGTCAAAGCTCTGATTATTGGCATTCTTGTGATAATTTCTTTGACTATTTGTTATCAAAAGTATGTGTGCTTCCTTTTTATCCAAGCAGGAAAGTTTAAGAGCATTGTACCAAAAATTATTATATACTCAAATTACATATAAAAATATTAAATATTCAAAGGACAAAAAGATGAAAAAATATTAATATTCTAAAAATAAAAATATGCTGCTTTCTTGGCTCACATTCAAAGAACATATTTAAGCATTCTAAACAATTGGATTATTAATTCAAGTATGCCACAAGTGTGGAATTAATTACTGTATTTTTCACATTATAAGAAGCACCTGACCATAAGACACACCTAGGTTTAGAGGAGGAAAACAGGCAATAATAAAGACAAAGACAAAAGAGGCAGGATTCAGCACTAAAAGGACCATGCCATCGTGGCCCATATTTTTTGTCCGTAAGACGCACAGATATTTCCACCCATTTTTCTTTGGGGGGGGGGGGGGAAACTGTGTCTTATGGAGCGAAAAATATGGTATATATTCCAATACAGTACATCCCTCCTATACTTGAAACTAGAAATCCACCCATTACTTGTCCTAATTTGATTGAGACTTGCCCTTCTTTGATACAGCATATACTTTGTGACAAATCGTTCACTGCAGATTATTGCCAAGGTGAGAAACAGGAGGCCTATATACTAATTATTAGTTTATTTTAATCACTTTGTCTGATGTAACAGCTGACTAACAGCTTTGCGTTCTAAGATACGATTTCTAACATATTAGGAAACTTATCAACATATTTTTAAAAAGTACCCTCAGTTTGTCATTCTGCCAAATACCATATGTATTTTGGTAAGAGTTCAGTGTCCACAAAAATGCTTAAGCATTCATTACAAAAAGACTATTTTATTTATTTATTTATTTTTATTTTTTTTTACATTTATATACCGCCCCATTCCGAAGACTCGGGGCGGTTTACAGCTTATAAGCA
>JANHFL010001989.1:145066-162146 GCA_032468155.1 Oxyrhabdium leporinum | reverse complement strand
TTTCTTTCTTTCTTTCTTTCTTTCTTTCCTAAAACTGTAGACATAGATGCTGGGGATCCCAATGCCCTAGCTTATTCATTGAGATTTTCTGCATAATGTAGTATAAAACAGCATTAGTTTTAGACCATTTAAGTCTGTGTACATTGTAGATTATTTAAATAGTGTATAAATTTAATATGCAGATAAATATTAAATTTCTAGAAATGTGCATAATACCATGAGATGCAAACATTATCTTTTAAGCTTTTACTTTTGGTTCATAGCTAAATATTTACCTTTCATCACAGGAATGTGAATGTTGTTTCCAGACTCCAAGCTTTGTAAAGTCGCTTGCAAGCCAGTAATCTGAACAATGAAAGAAAAAGCTATCAAGAACCTTTAGAAAATCAGAAATAATATATGACATTAAGTATAAAATATTTCAATATAGTTGAGAATCTCAGAATACTAATTAGATTACATATAATATCTTAATACCTCAGGGAATCAATCAAGATTAAAAATTGTCCCATGGCATAGAAAGAAAGAAAAGTTAACTATTTCTGCCTCTCCTCACCATTTTTCATGCAAAAAGAATTTGTCACTCAAACCTGCATCTTGAACAGAATCCTAAGATGCACAGTGATCAAATATGATAAAGTTCCTGGAATCAAAAAGCCATAATGGAACCTATAATTCTTTTCACTTTGCCTTGCTTATGCATCTGAGCAGCTTGGAGACCTGTCTTTGTTGAGCAGAAATTATTCCTGCTTGCCCAATCTCAACTGCAAAGGAGCTATGTCTGATCACATTCTGTTGAGCATTGGAAAAACAATTACAAAATTGTTGAGTTCGAAGGGGCTGTTTAGTCATTAAGTACAATCCTTTGACCACTGCAGGAATCCAGTTTAAAGAATTAACAATAGATGGTTGTTGAAGATTCAGCAAATAGGTGATCATCTCCTCTATCTGTAATTGGCTTCATTATCAAACTATTCTGTTAGAAGCTTCTTCCAACACCTAGTCAAAACTTCTTTGTTGATTTATTCTATATATTATTATATATTCTATATCATAATTTTCAGATTATAAAGAGCATCTTCTGTGTGACATACTTTAAAGAGTTTAAGGACATCCTTGAAAAGAGTTAAAATGTTAACTCATTGAACCAGTTGAACTGCATCTTAGGATACCGAGGGAACTAAGTGACAGTGACTGAACTCTTATGTATTACCTCTAAGAAAACTGGAGAATTGTGTACATGACTGAATAGAAATAGAATCATAGGGCTGGAAGGTCCCTTGGGAGCTTCTAGTCCAATCTGCCTGCCCAAGGCAGGAGTCCTGATTCCATCCCAGACAAATGATTGTCCAGTAAATCCCCTCCTCTAGGTCAGTGGTCCCCAACCTTTCCAGCTTGGCGTTCCAGCGGGGAGAGGGAATGGTTCCATGTGAGTGGCAGGCCCACCCACATGCATGTGCACAGCTCCATTTGTGTGAGCGATGCAAGGGCAATCAACCGCTGCTCATGCGAGTGGAACTGAATGCACAGGGTGCTCACTGCTTGCGCAGCCCGGTTTGGAACAGTCTGCAGTCTGGGGTTGCTCTAGGTCATTTATGAAGATGTTGAAGAACACTGAAGAACTTCTGAATGGAAGCAGATAATGTCTCTGCCTTCAACATGGGAAAAAAGAAAGATGCAGCAAACCAAAAACTGATCAGTCTGTAATTTGGGTTATGATCTATTCTAAAATCCTCTCTGATATTGAGAAGGTATTAATTTATTAAGAACATTCTAGACCAGATCATAAAGCAATCCATATGCCTGAATCTACACCCTGAAAAATATGCAATTACCAGAAATTAACATGGTAGTTTGTCCTAGCAGTCAAATAGGTTCATAGATGCAAAGATGCAAGAGATGATGCAAATGTTCAACAGCTCTTCAAATATCAGAAATACCTGTTTGTTCTCATTCCAGAAAGCAGAACATGGAATAGTCAGTTTACATTATAAGATAGCTGTTTCTGACTGAATATTAGAAACAGTAATCACAGTTACTCAGTGTGGTGAGGAGCTCCCATTCGTTGAATGCACTGAAGCAGAATCTAATTAACCACTTGTCTAGGATGCATCAATTGGATTCCTGCACTGAACAGGGCTTTAGCCTTGATGGACTAAACAGTCATTTCCAACTTTATGATTCTGTACTATTATATTAATGTCCTCATCCCTTCCCTCACTTCATATCTCAAAATGATGCCACTTATACCTAACATATTTTAATTAGTTTACACCTCAATCAAACCATAATAGAGAACAGTGAATTCTGCTTCAATGTTTAAAATAATATTCTGCTTACAATAGAGCATAATTAGTTTTAAAATACTTTCATTCAAGAATAGAATTCTTCATTCACTTCATCAAAACTTCCTGAAGCCTCAGTGGAAGGAATGGAAAAGAATGATAGAAGAGCCTCAGTGAAAATAATGATAATTAGCAGCAGCTTTTCTCTGGGTTTATGGATTTGAGAGGTATGCATTAAACGTAACTTGATTGCCATGCATTTTCATATACATATACACACACATAAGCACATTATAATAATACAGGTTAATAGCTAGTTGTGATGCTAAGAAGTAAGATATGAAAAGAAATATATATGTCCTACCCAAGAAAGAAATATAATTGCTTATTACTGCTTTAAAATGTCAAATTATAAAACTTCACTTCACACTAAGAAATAAAGGCCTGGGAGGCTACAATTGTAAACAAACGGTCATTAGTGTATTTCAACTGGTTTTCTTCTCCTTCCCCAAGTCATACTGTTTTTAGACAAAGAGAAAACCTCACTATTTAAAAGAAAGAAGATATGTACTTCTTGGTGTACTTAATGCCACATTCAATAAATTTGATGTCCATTTGTTTAACTTTGGTTTGTATCTTCGACCCACCTTGAATTCTGAGGAATGGCACAGAATAAAACTTTACCTAAAACATTAAATTAAATAATATAATATTTTAAATGGTTTCCATAAAAATGTAAGTTAAAATTGCTGTAAGGTTTACCTGCCCAACAACTTTGTCTCGTTCCAAACTTGTAAGCATTTTCTCTCTTAGTAGAATCTCATACTTTTCATTCAGTTGTCTTAACATAGGCTCATACAATGCATAGTGTGTCTTTAGCCTATAGACAAGAAACTGTTTATAAAATAGTAACCAAATATGAGAAAATACAAAATTATTTAGTAGTCAATTCCATTGCAAGAGGTTAATTAATTTATTTTTTTGGTCAATGATGTGATCAGTGAGCATCATACTGTAGCAAGATCATGGATGCTGGATCCTAACCAGGAAAAGGAGAGATTGTGAGACAACCCAGACAGCTGCTCCTCATGAATAGGCTGCAGTAACTGTTTTACAATCAGCTTAGGAATTGAATGGCTAAAAGTTGCCGGATACCATCTAAGTTCAGTCGTACTGCAGTCTTTTAAGAACAAAAAGTTTGATCCTTGTTTCTTACCCTTCAGATTGGCACATTTCTACAGTAATCCGTGGCTGAGTCTCCTCAATGAAAGTTTTAAATATGATTTTAAGGGCGTGGGAAAATATTATTTTTGGAATACAGTAAAAATGGGGTTTAGAATGCTGCTATTAGAAAGTTAAACATGGATTAAGGTTTCAGATACATTTTGAATAAATGTTTGAAATTAATTATAAATCTCTTCTGATGAGAAACTGAATATTTACATTTGTACACATGGACATGTGTGAAAAAAATGATTCAAAAATACTTTTAAAGATTTCTGACATTGTTGGAAGACTAGATGTTACTATGGAAAAGAAACAAGTTTCAAAATTGACAAGAATGAAATTGACTTAAATGTGGATTTAAAAATCACAGGCTGTAAGAAGGGTATGGAACAAAGTAAACTGAACTGACAAATAAAGCTGGCTGATGTTTAAATAATTAAAAAGGACATGTGAATAATAGACCAGAAGAGTAGATTGTACAACCTTTTTATATGGGGTTTACAAAAGGGACATGTTGTTGGTAATTTTGTGAGCTGATACAAAAAATGAAAAGAAATCGTATGTTGCATTTATAAACCTTCAGTGATATATAACAAAAATATCAATCAGAGCAACACTTATTAAAATTAATGGAGTAAGAGTTGTACTGTACATTAAAATCTGAGAGAAGCTTTAAAATGAATTCATAATGACACGTAATATTAAAAACACACTGATATAAGATTTTATACGTTTTTATGTCCAGTATATCAAAAATAGTCTACCTACTTTGACATATTTATTCTATTTATCTGGTCTTCTTATTTCTATATTATACTACCAATGATGATATATTTAAAATATATGATACACTACATTCTGCTCTATTTTCTTATCCAACACAACTAACCTGGTCTTTGATACATTAATTTATTTATACATTAACCAAATTGGTATGACTCACTTAAGAACCATATTGTTTGTCAACCAAAATTCTGGTATTAATTGTGATCGTAAATAAAGAACTACCTGTAATGCAAAGCTCTCAACATGGGGCTATCCTGGAATACTACCCAGCAGTTTCAACTGGTCCAGAATGCATCAGTGATGGATATCCCCTGGTATGCCCATGTAACACTCTGCGTTGTAAGTTACATTGGTTGTCATTTTGCTTCTTGGTGCAATTCAAGGTGCCGGTCATTACTAAAGCCCTACATGGCACAAGACCTGGTTACTTGAGGGACCACCTGTCTTCCATTGAATTTGTCCTGCTTACTGCACCTGGCAGTGTTGGCATGCTCCAGGTTCCTTCAATTAAACAATGTAATCTGTCAGAACCCTGGAAATATGCCTTCTCTGTAGCAGCAGCTATCCTCTGGAATAGGGTAAAATTCAAACTCATGGCCCGCAGGCCAGATGCATCATGCACTGGCCATGCCCACCCCCAGGTTAGCAAAGGGGGGAAAAGTCACAATACATCACATAATGACATGACGACGCAAGTTTGACACCCCTGGGGTAAAGGAATGAGGTTCTCCCATAGATTCAAATGCCCTTACCCTACTGGTGGTTTGAAAGCTTTCATCCAGCCTTTGGAAAGTATGACTGAAATTAAGAGGAGGAATTAGTAAACTGAAAATTCTGAGATATTACTCAGAATTCACTGAGGTTCACTTTTCAAAAAATGAGCTAAATTGAATCTCTATTAGGCTTTGGACATATAATTGATTAATTCTTATTATCAACATTTATATTACTGTATCTTGCAGCCTACCCTTTTTAACTTAGAATTTAATATCACCTTTATGATTTTATTCACAGAACTATAATAGTTTATATAATAATAATAACATATTATTTTCATGTACTATTGGTTGTCATGCTTTTATCTTTATAGCATGTAATATCTTATCCTTATCTATGATCACAAGTTTGTTGTTGTGGAAACAAGATGGCAGTTTATTAGGGAGGCAGTGATACTTCTTTGGTGGATTTTAAGCTTCCCCTTTCTGTACTATAGAAAAAAACATTCATAATGTTTGTTAATTGTTAAGAGCCTGGGAAAAGAGTAATTTTCTTGTGAGAGGTAGTCCAAATAGGCAAATCCACAAAATTACAACATCTTGTAGGAGATTTACATGTTTCTGTGATATACTATTTGTGACTTTACAGCAGGTAGTGACCTATTATTTTAGCTCTTAGTGTGAAACCCAAAAAGATTTGTTTAAAAAACTGCATTATTTAGTATAATTATTCAATGCCTCAAAATAATTGATTCTGATTCTATTAGCCTATCTGTATTATTGTGGATTTATATTTCTATAAACAGCTTTATCTTATATGTTTACAGGAATTTTAACGCAGTCCTCTTTTTAATGAACTTTATTGGATTTGTCCATCCAGAAGAGGGAAGTCCAACATAAGGAATATCTACTCAAAGGTTTTTAACTTTGAAACAAAACATAGATTAAGACATTTAGACTGGGGAATTGCTTAGATGTTTAATATAAAGATCAAGAACAGTTAAATGTGTTTTTTTTAAGAGTTTAAGGCTAGCCTCTTGCCTTGCAATCTTATTTTTTTCTTGTATTATCTGCCACTTATATAATATATTATATATACAATATTGAGATCTATTGAATTTTTGTTTCTGGGTGTAAAATTGCTTTTTAGCTATCAAAACTAAATAGGTGATGACATTATAGGAAAGAAATTTAAAAAAAACGGAAGAGATCCCACATTTGTTACAATCAACCTGCTTTACTTTATTGTGAAATATATTCTCACAGATTAATTGCATTATACTGGAATATAATATTACCAATGTTAAAAAAAAACCCAAAAAGATTTAGATACTTTGATCATACATTTGTGGTTTTAAGGGTGACTTTGATAATGAATACAACAAATTAATGGACACCAAAAGTTCTTTTCAGTTCAGAGAACCCCCCAACCCCATAAAAAGTTAAACATATTCAGAGATATACTTAAGAATTATGGGAAAGATTATTTTGAAAGAGAAGTGGGAAACTTACTCAAAACCTGATGTGAATATTGATCAAATTTTGGAAATACAAGAAATTTTCAGAATAAATTCATGGACAGAACAAAAAAAATAAAATGCCACATCCTTCTTAAATTCACATATTTCAAGACAAAAGAAGTATTATTAGAATAAAAAGGAGAAATACTCCCTTAAAATTCAGAAACAGAATAATTGAGATTCTGTCAAAAGTACCTCTATATATTCTTAGAAAGAAGGAAAATTATAGCTTTTTGACAATGACTCAAAAACAATATCTGATATGGAGGTCCATTCTCTTTCATCTATAGGCCTTTATGTGTGGTGGGAAAGCTTTTGTATATTCCACCGATGATGCCAATGGAATACCCCAGTCATTGGCTGTGAGAGAATAACGTAGTAAAGGCAGAAAAGAGACAGAAAATGAATTTGTACAAAGTAGCTGTTATTTCTTCTTAAATTATTTCTCAACTAATATTAATTATATGAATAGCTAATTTAAAAAGAAAAATAACTTTTTGAAACTCTAAAAGGAAAATGCACATATTGTAGATCTTCAAGATTCCCGTAAAGCTGTTGGAATGAAAATACTTACTACATACACCTAATATTATCCTAATAATTGTAAAATTACACAAAGAAACCTCCAGACTGAAGAGGTGGAAATTTAACAAATTTGTATTAGTACAAGTGGATATGAAATTGAAATGACAAGAATTAAAAAGCTTCCAAACCAATTTAATCTAATGTGTTTTTATCTACAGTATCAGCAAAGCACTTTATCTACAGTATCAGCAAAGCACTTATGAAAGGTTGTGCATCTCTCTGCCTTAAAACAGAAAGAAATCAATGCAAAAATAAGACATACTGAAGCAATTAGAACTAAGAAACAATCATCTATTTAAAACAAAAAATGAAAGAAATTTATAAACAACTAGATTTAATGGAAGTAAATGAGAACCATAAGAAGTTGAATTTTTTAAAACAGAAATATTTTGAAAAAGGCAATGTCAGATAAATTGTTGCCTTTCCAATACAAAAGGAGCAAGACAAAATAACTGTTACCTCTATTTGGGATGGAGCAGACCAATGTACATGATGAAGCAATTTGTTATATACTATTAAAGATTATAGTGAACAACATCTGGTGCAGAAAAGACTATAAAGAGCATTTGAATACAATATTACTCATAAAGCTTATAGATCAACAAAAATAATTCTTAATAAAGATATAATTAAAAAAAATAAAAACAGAACAAAGTTCCAGGACATTATAGCATCTACAGAATATGTTGCACAACTTTTCCAGTAATTTTAATTAAATTGTTAACTCAGGTATTGAATGAGATTCCAAGCATCAAGAATTTCCTTCATCATGGAAAGAAGCTTTCATCATCCATTTATTGATCAGCATAGATAAAATATATGTCTCAGCAAGAGAATGATCTTGAGGTTTAGGAGTATTCCATATAGATGTATTATATAAATTCTATCAGTTAGGAAACTATATACAAAAAGCAGCAGTTGCAACAAGTATCAAATAGATTTGTATTTACGTACCTTTTAATGTCATTAATGAGTCTGTTCTTTTCCTGGACTACTCTTTTATGATGCATTCTATGGAAGTCACGCTCTCTCTGCATTTTTAGCAGCGCATCTTTAGCTTTACTGCATGGAAACAAAAAAATATGATTTCTAAATACATTTCTATTATTTAGGGAAGTACGGCATCTATCATGAGGATTAGCCATCCTGTCTCAGGAAGATATTCTTAAAATCTCTAATAAAAGAAGCACATTAGCACTTGATCTAGCTCTATTGCCTGTCCTGGTTTCATTTAACCTGTTATTTATATCCCTCATTTGTTTTTGTCAACAGTAGGTATAATGGTATATTCTAGATATATGGCATGTTCTCTGTTATTTTTGCATGGATTTTGTTGCTAGCCTCTGTATTTTCCTTCTTTTCTTACTATCAAAAATTTTGTGACATGATTGAACTTTGAGTGAGTGAACTTGCTATTGCCTAACAGCTTTGTTCTTTTCCTATTCACTGAAAATCAGGGATGGGTAGACTTGACAGAAAGTCATCAGTGGCTCCTTCAGGAGTTAGCCCTACACATATCTGGAATTATATTCAGGTAAATTTAACAAGAACCCAATGCATAAGTTCTTAATAGAATACTAGAAAAAGAAGTTTACTTTCATTCATTTGCATCCGATTCTTGGAGACTGACTCGACAAGTCCCTGCAGTTTTCTTGGCAAGCTTTTTCAAAAATTATTTGCCATTACTTCCTTCCAAGGACTGAAAGAAAGTGACTGGCCCAAGGTCACCACCTGGCTTTGTGCCTCAGGCGGAACCAGAACTTACAGTCTGCCAGTTTCTAGCCTAACCACTAAACTGGCTCTCCTAACAATATTCTTCAGAGGAAATAATTTTCTATGCTGAGATTCCATTCTAATTTTCTATGCTTGAATTAAGTGTAAAAAAGTGGTTTAAAATAATTCTTTTTATTATGAATGAAATAGCAATAGCACTTAGACTTGTATACCGCTCCATAGTGCTTTACAGCACTCTCTAAGCAGTTTACAAATGTCAGCATATTGCTCCCAACAATCAAGGTTCTCATTTTACCAAACTCAGAACGATGGAATGCTGAGTCAACCTTGAGCTGATCAGGATCAAACTCCTGGCTGTGGGCAGAATTAGTCTGAAATACTGCATTCTAACCACTGCACCACCATAGCCTCAGTTATCCTCAGTTATCCTCAGTATCCTCAGTTAAGTAACTTCTTGCAGGAATATTGGGATTTCGGTATCCATGAGATTCAGAAAACTATTGCTGCTGCTGGCATACCCCTAAGGCAAGCTTTTTTCCCCCCTACCAAGAATAAAAACAACAGATGCAAAATAAATGCATCTCTATTTCCTACTATCTTTACCTACTGTCTTTACCTGCCATTGTGGATTTAGCCTCTGATATAAAATGAATGTTTAATATTTTATAGAGGGTTATTTTACTCTATGTTGACTTAATAATTATATCAGGTTTTTGTAATCATACATTAATATATAAATAGAACATGTACATTTTCATTTCAAATACTAACAGAATTTAAAATTCAGGGAAAAAAATTCTAAACATTTCCATTAAAACCAATGCAGTATAAAATAAAGTACACCAATGTCTTTTTATATCCAGTAATGCAATGTATGTATCCTACCATTACTTTTAAGTTCAACAGAACCCTAAACAATGCAGGATAAGGGAACATTAAAGACCATAGAGTCAGGTGAAAAAACAACACTTTGAAATGTTTGACTTTTTCAAAACATTTCAGCATACAGATATTTTATCTTCGTTTCAAAAATACTGATAGATAAAGGGTATATAATGTAATAAATATTACAAGCACTGCATCTCCCAGTAGCTTCTGGTTAACCAATAAAAAGGAATAGGGAAGATACTCTTTGAGGTTCATCCTTGAGGGGCTGTTATTGTGAAGGGGGGAAAAAGGCATATAACTTTTCACGGTAGCTTCTCTGCTTTAGAATAGCACTCCACCTGGGGTTATGCCAGCACCAACCCTTCTGACATGAAGGAAAGCTGCTAAGAGACCTGGATGTTTTAGAAGTCCTTGGAGAGGTCATTGTATGGCATGTCCCCTCCCTGAAGTACGCAATTATTGTTTTGGGGATTGATGTTTGTTTTTCCTTTTAATTTTATCTATGGTAGTTCACTTTTACATTATTGTAAGAGACTCAGAGCCTTTTTAATTGAGCAGCATTGCAGAAATAAATTAACTTGGGTATTGATGGATTAACAGCTATTTGACCCATTGTTTACCAGACTTGCAAACATCAATACTGCCATTCAAAACTGATACCTTCTACAATCTGATAGTATTTTTTTTTCATCCAAATCTCAAAAAAAATGTAACTCAATAACATCAAGAACATACTTAGCTGCAAATCTATAGTTCTCCATTTCTTTCTTCAAATATATACTTTCCCTCTCCAAATGCTGATTGCAAGTATAGGCATCTGGAACAAATCCAACATCTTTAGGTTCAAGCACGCCTCTCTGCATCAATTCATACCTAAAATTAAACAACTGAACTTTAGTGGTTTTTTCACTCCTCTTGGTTATAAGGAGTACATATACCATGAGCAGGAATCCATAGAACAGTACCAACTCTTTTTCTTGATTGTGGTTACTTTAAATAGGAGCTCCTATAGTTCAGAACTACATTTCCCATGGTATGTGAAATTACCCCCAAAACAAAACTCTATGCCTTAACTTAATACACTGAGTACAATGAAACTACTGTTACCTCTCATTATTTTTGAGAGGTCAAGAGAAAGAACTTGGATAGGAGATATCAATCAAATATCTACAGAATGCAGTACTGTATCAGGTTATAAAAGAAAAAAATAGACATATAGTAATCTTATTGGAAATAAAGACCAATATATATTTTGGAATAATACATATTTATTGATCAATGGCTTCCTGTTGCACAGAAAATTGCCAATATAGTTGTATTGCTTGTTAGTATCCCATCTTTATTTTTACAAATAATTCCAGGTGGCAAACATTATCAATATTCCTCCGCCCTCCTATTTTCTCCAGAACAACAAACCTGTGGAGTGGAGTGGGATGGGCTAAGAGACAGTGACTGGCCCAATGTCACCAAGCTGGATTTCATGGCTAAGGCAGAACTAGAACTCATAGTCTCCTGCTTTCTAGCATGGTTCCAAAAGCACTAGACCAAACTGGCTGTTTTTTTATTGATTTTTTTTTTTAAAAAATACTTCAAAATCTGTAGTGAACAGTACATTGTCTGAGTCAATTTACTTTATATAAAATTTTGATAACAATGATGATATTAATTAAATATACATAATAATACTCTTTCGGCTTACATTGTAATTGTAATGTATTCTATTTTTTTTGTTCCAAGTTTTTATTTTTATAGCATTTAAAAATTCCAATTTCAATCGAACAGTGTGTTGTCTGGGTACAATATTTTTAGGATATAATAATCAAGATCTTTACAACAATATTTATTACATTGATGTTAATTATAGTAGTATCAATAATAATAATAATATTTACTTAACCAATTCAACATGCTTTTCTTATATCACTGATCCTATCCATCTATTTCCCTATTATCAAGCTCCTGGTTTTTTTTTCAGTTAGCCATTGATAAAATAAGTCCCAAGTCAAAAAGTATTCAGTTTCCTTCTTTTGATTATAAGTGTTACCCTATCCATTTCTGCACATTCTAATATTTTTTAAATCACATTTTCATCTGTTGGGATCTCTTCACATTTCCACTGACGCGCATATACAATTCTAGCTGCAGTCAGTACATGCAAAATCAAATATGCATTCTCTCTATTATATTGATCTCTGGTTTCAAGTCAATATGCTGTTTTATCATTTTTTCCAGCCACGTATGGATTTTTGTCCAATATTTTTTTGCTTTTTGACATGGGCACCACATATGATAATATGAGCCGGGCGTCTCATGACATTTCCAACATTTTGCAGACTTATCTTGATGGCGGAAAATGCCATCTATAAAACATTTTGTAAAGATTTTCTTTATATGCAGTAGACATAGTTAATTTATAATTTCTATCCCATAGTTTCTGCCATTTATTTAACACAATTGGATAGCCAATTTTGTTTAGCCCATACTATCGTTGTCTCTTTTACTTGTTCATCTTCCATCTTAATACTTAATAAGTAGCTATATAATTTCTTTATTATTTTTTCATCTGTCCCTGGTAACAACTGGTCTATTTCTGTTAGTTCTTTGTAAAAACCATACATTTTAACATCCTTCTCATATCTAGATTGTATCTGCTAATATGACCACGATGTTATCTCAGTCCCTTGATCACTCAGTTCCTGTTTAGTTTTAAGTTACCCTTTTTCATTCAGAATATCTTTATATTTGGTAATATTCTCCATATAAATAACATTTGGGTAAATCAATGCCTCCATTGTGGAGAGCCAGACTGGTATTTTCAAATAATGTTGTTCTTTAATTTTCTCCCATATTAATAATAGTGCATTCCTAATATAATGTCTTTGGAAATAGCTATGTATTTTATTTTTTCCATACCATAAAAAAGCATGCCAACCCAGTTGGAGATCACGTCCCTCCAAGGTCAATAGTCTTTTGTTTCTCACGCCAATCCATTCTTTCACCCAAGCGAGTATCGAAGCCTGATAATACAATTCCCAATCTGGTAGCCCAAGACCCGCTCTATTTTTAGAATCTTGCTGTCAGGTCCTCCCTCTCCTTCCAACTGAAGAAAGTAGAACTCTTGAAACAAGGTATTTCAAACAGGATACTTTTTATTGAGCAGAAGTGATAGCAGGACAAAGTAAAAGCAACTTCTAAAGCCCCTTAAACAACACAGTTAGTTTTAAGGCATTTGAGACCCCACCCTGGTCTTGTGATGGCTCTTAGCCAGTCCATAGGTATGAAGATGTTATGGTAACGGTCATCCTGAAGAAAAGATAACGACCCTGAAAGTGGCCTCTCACAGGAATGTGATAGAAAGTGGAAAAAGAAAGTGTAGGAAAGCGAAAGTTATTCTAATACATTTCAGAGTCCCCCTTCCCCCAATGAAAAACAGTGGAAAGTTACAGATCCCAAAGATCCCCCCTTCCCCCAGCAAAAGAATGGTAGATTCACTTTATGGGGATCTGACACTTGCAATATTTTTAAACTTATCCTTGCGTTTTTCCCTTGCCAAATAAATTTTAGTTTAATTCCTCAAAGTATTTTTTTTCAATTTTATTGGTATTATTTGAAATAAATATAATAATCTCGGCAATATATTTATTTTTATAGTAGCTATTCTTCCCATCAATAACAATTGCAGATTTTTCCACCTCTCCAAATCTGTTTTGATTTGTTGTGCCAATTTATAATAATCTTCTTTAATCGTTACACACCTTGCCGTTAATTGAATTCCTAGATATTTAACTTTCTTAACTATCTATATGCCTATCTTCCTCAGTAACACTTTTTTTCTGTGTATCTGTAATGTTTTTGGCTAATATTTTAGTTTTATCTTTATTTATTTTCAATCCTGCAAATTCCCCATATTCTTCTATTTTTTAAAATTAATTTAAGTCCACTTTCTTGTGGCTCCTCCAGAATAAAAACCAAGTCATCTGCAAACACCTGTAACTTGTACTCTTCCTTTCTTATCTCCATACCTTTAATTTCTTTATCTTGTCTAATATTTCTGTTTAACACTTCTAATGTTAATATAAATAATAAAGGAGATAATGTACATCCTTGCCTTGTGCCTTTTTTATATTAAAATTGTCTGTCATATCCCCATTTACTATCACCTTTGCCATTTGTTTGTTATATATTGCCTTCTGGACTAGTTTAAGGGATTAGGAGTGGAGGGCGTGATTTAACAATGGTTTTCCACCTTCCTTCGATGCCAGTTCCGTTAGTGTTGTCTTTTGTAATATATTGGCATATTTTAAAGTAATGTTAGCTGCCAGAGTCATTATGTTGTGATGGGCAGTCATGTAAATCTTTTAAATAAAGAGAATGAAATGAAATAAATATGAATATGCATACATTGCTTTGTTATATTCCACTTTCTCCAAACTGGGCATCTCCAAATATTCAGATAGGTGATAAACTCTCAGATGGGTGATTTCTCTAATAAAAATCCAATAGAATAGCGGGGTAACTTCCTGCAAATATTATTTGTTTCCCTATTTCCAATCCCCTTTTAGCATTACTTTTCAATAATATTCTCAACTGAAATAATAATTTTTTGAGTGTATATTTACTGTCAATGCAAATCATGGAGCTGAAATCCTCTGGCAGTTCTTCACGAAACTGAAATCCTTTGATAGGCAGCTCTCTTGGTCAACCAAGAAGTTTGCATAACAATTGCAACTGGCAATAATAGGATTGTGGTCACTGAGTGAAGCAATCATATGGGCATCTTGTTTAACAATCACTTTGCTCAATAACTGAGATTTCAATCCCAATTGTGGTCATAAGCAGTGGTAGGATTCAAATAATTTAACAACCGGTTGTCTGCTCTAATGAACGGCTGGGTGGTAGGCGTGGCTGGGTAGTCATGTGACAGGGTGACGTAGCCAACTCGACATCGCTCACATCAAGGGGCATTTCACCTCGCCTGGTCTCTTCTTGCCTCTCCCCTCCCAGCCACTCCTCGTCTTGCTCGGCAGCTCGCTTGCCAGATACTTACTCTTAAACTTATTGAAGTCAAAACTAGCACCTGCCGCAACAATAAATATGTATTTTAATCCAGGCAAAACTAAACAGAAGCAATGTAAGAATAATTTAGAATCTTTTACCTAAAATAGCAATACGTTTTTGGGGGAAGGGAATAGAATGCAATTGAATGGAAGACAGGAACTCCAAGAGAGCAAGTGCTCATCAAGGACGAAGGAGAGACTGGTTTAGCAAATATTTATAAGCTTTTTGTGAACTCCCTTATGTTAATTTTTTGTTAAGGTTGGCTAACAAAAGGGGGAGTCAAAGTAGAATCTGAAAGTTGTTTCTTAAATAAAGGCTATACATTGCAGGCAGTTCTATATAACTGCTGGCTTTACTTTCTGATAGACTATAAAATGCCAAGAGCCAAGAACAAAGGATTAAGAAAGCTTTATACATTTTCACTAAAGGAGAAGGCAGGACAAGGCAGGATAATAAGAAATATCATTTAATAAACATTTTAGTAATAATTCTACAATTTGTTCTATTGGTTGCTAGCTATCCCTATTCCTAAGCATTGGCTAATGAATGCTCCAGGAGTTATCTAATATGCATTCTATTTGCTCCAGGCCATCTCTATTCCTAACTTCTAGCTGAGGTCTGCAAAATGCCTATCTCTTTGTTATTTTTATCAGCTTTCTAACTACCCAGAATTGTTACAAGCTTTACACATGCATATTTCCTGTGAATAAGCATTCTTTGTTCTTGCCAGACAGACTCTACAATTACAGGCTTCCTGATTTACATTCAAGTGTGTGTGATGACCTTGCTTTATTTTAGCACATAGCCCATCAAGACCATACTGGCTTTATAAACTTTCTTTTATAGTTTGCCTTTTTATCATTATATCTCGGAATAACCAAACCGCTGAAAAAACAAAAATACACAAGAGAAACAGAACAGGTAGGTGATAATATGATAGAAAATCCTTTTGTGCACACTACATATGTATTCTGCTGTTTAAATTGTGGTGGCCTTGCTGCCAAAGATGTGTATTTGATCTGCATCCAAATTTCAGTCCTGAGTAGATTTCTGCCATCTTCAAATAGAAAAATAGGGTAGTTTCTTTTCTTTATATGCAACTTAAGTAGTTGACCCCAGCCCAGTCACTTCATCACTGCTTCAAAGTGCTGGTTAACTTGAAGGGAAAATGCTTTTATTTAAGTGAGGCAGGACACTTCCACCTTTCTCTTTTTGAAGTAATATACTGGGTTTGGCATGGGAGATAAGCTTAACACTCTGGGCCTGCTAAAACAGCACTCAGTAACCAATTTGTAAAGCAGTCTGAAAGCCCATTCAGGTCAAAGGATTTGGAGAGGGGGGATTTTGTTATGTAAATGACCACAAAACAAACTTAAATCCCTAGCAACCTTGAATATGTATGTTTTAAATAGTGCTGCTGAAAATGAAAAAAGAAGTGTACTTCACAGTACTATGTAATATCTTGCTGTCAGTATGAAGATATTCCTAATTAGAATCTCTAAGCCTAAAAATTTCTCATAGAAGTGATATCTATGGAGATTCTCAGTCATCCAGGTCATGGTTGTCCCAAAGGTGCGTTTTCAAGAGGCAACTGGATTTTCTGGTTTTTCTTTGAAGACATTTCTCATCCAAGAAGCAAAACATCTTCAACGAAAAACCAGGGAGTCCAATTGCCTCTTGAAAAAGCACCTTTGGGACATAGAGGCGATATACTGTTCTCCAAACCAAAATGCATCCTACATCCAGGTGAACACAGATCCTGTCCACCTCAGGAAAAAAGAGCTCCAAATTTAAGGAAATTTAGCATTTTCTCAGACGTTTGTTTGTGCACAAATGTGGAGAGTCTGCATTCCCACCACCTGTAACACCTTGTGAAATACAGATATTGGTCCCATTTTATAGAAAAAAAATTGAAGCTGGGAGAGAGACCATTATGTGTGAAATTTAAACTAAACCAGTTCTTTCTCCTTGAGGATATAGTATGTATTTGAATATTTCCACTGAAGACTTATATTTCAAATAATCCTATTTACCCACCCACACACAGATTCCTTCTCAACATTTTATGGATTATTACCAGAGGTGAAATCTAGCCGGTTTTCACCGGTTCAAGCGAACCGGTAGGGAAAATTTTGATTGGTTCGGAGAACCAGCAAATATCATCTCCGGCTGGCCCCGCCCCTCACCGCTCACCACTCACCCCGCCCCCTGCTCACCCTGCCCCAGTGTCTCTGCCTGCCTTCCCACGAGGATGTGCCTGAGGCCCAACTGCTCCTGATCT
>JANHFL010001989.1:86846-107063 GCA_032468155.1 Oxyrhabdium leporinum | reverse complement strand
CCACCCCACCTGCCAAATTGCCACTCAACCCCACCTGCCCAATCACTCTTCATCTCGCCTCTCCACTCCAGCATAGGCTTAGCAGTCCTCGGAATGGGGCGGTATATAAATTCAAATAAACTAAATTCAAATAAACTATATAAGTTTACCAAGCAATTAGTCACCACACAGTGTCTCTGCCTGCCTTCCCACGAGGACGTCCCTGAGGCCCAACTGCTCCTGATCTGCCTGCCTGCCTGGGTAAGTAAGCCACTGCCGCGGCTTGCTTCCCTTCCCACCCAGTGCTGCATCCCTGCGCAGCCTAGCTAACTGCCCCCCTCATGGACCCCAGAGCTTGCCTGCCCCCAGTTGCTACTGCCGCCACTTGCTTCCCTTCCCACTCGGCGCTGTATCCCCGCGCAGCCTAGCTAGCTGCCCCTTCCCTACAGTCCCTGGAGCTTGCCTGCCTCCGGCTGCTGCTGCTGCCACTTGCTTCACTTCCCACCCGGCGCTGTGTTCCCGGTGAACCGGCAAATACTACCTCTGGATGGCCCTGCCCGCTCACTCGTCAGCCCCACCTGCTCGTCGGCTTGCCGCTTTTCCCACCCCTCCCTATATATCTCACCTTCGCCATGCGCCCCAGCTAATCTCTGCTCACCAAAGGTAAGCATGCCGCCAACTTGCCCTTTGTCTCGGGTCGGGGCCAGGGAAGTGCCATTCCCCAGCTCTGGCCTTGCTCCGGAGCCTCTGCCCAATCGTCCTTTGTCTAGGCCGGGTCAGGGGAAGCGCCATTCCCCGGCTCCAGCCATGCTTGCTCCGTCCAGAGCCTCCACCTGATTGCCCTTCACCTAAGCCTGGTCAGGGAACGCGCCATTCCCCAGCTCCAGCCTTGCTCCATCTGGAGCCTCCACCTGCATGCCGCTGCCCCCCCCCCAGCCTCAAACTACAGCCCCCACGGGCTGAAGCAATTTATGCGGCCTGTGGCTTACTGTGGTAGGCTGAAGGGTCATGGGGGGGTACGGAGTGGGTGCAGGGGGCCCGAAGCGGTTTGGGAACCTTGAAGAAGATCCATCCGGAAAGCGCTGCAGCAGAGATCTTGCAGCCGCTTCTTCCATCCCTTGCCAAGCCTCGGTCACTTGCAGGGACACTCCATATGCTCTCCAGATTGGCAGCTGCTTCTCTCCATGGCTCCTCTTGCTGGGAGAGCATCTTGTGCAATTTAGCAGCCGTGAGTTGCTGCTTTGGATCCTCTAAGTCCCATCCAGAATGCGCTGCGGCTGAGAGAAACAGCATTCAACAGTGCTGCTTCTCTGTGATGCAGCGCTTTCCGGATGGGACTTAGAGGAAAGCGGTGGCTCACAGCTGCTACATTGCACAAGATGCTCTCCCAGCAAGAGCAGCAGCATCACAGAGAGAAGCAACCGCTGCCCCAGGGAGCAGAAATTGAGTAGAGCAGTCCCCAAAAGGCTGCTCGGTTGAGCCTTGCCATGCAGCTGAAGCCGTGCCGCATGGCTGAAGCTGTGCACATGCACAAAAGCCTCATCGCACACATGCACGGAAGCCTCATTCTGTGCATGCACAGAAGCCTCATCGCGCGCATGCACGGAAGCCTCATTGCCCCACCTTGCCATGAGTGACGTCGAGTTGGCCACGCCCCCCACATACCAAGCCATGTCCACCAAGCCATGCCCATAGAACCAGTGGTGGTAAAGTTTAGATTTCACCACTGAGGTAGACCCTGTTGCACACTTTGAAAGGGGCATGCGGTGATTGGTATTTGTCTGCTTGCAGTTTGTGTTTCTCAGCTGCCTGGGCAAGAACGGGTTTGGTATTCTCCCACCCCTTCTGTAAAGAGTCCATCCGTTCAGCCAAGGACATCGAGGTGGGAGGCTCTCTAGGCAGTTCAGGCACTGGCACAAAGTCTATTCCACTGGTAACCTGGAACGGGGTTAAGCCGGTGCTACTATGGACTGTATTATTATAAGCCACCTCAGCAAATGGCAGCAGCTCAGCTCAATTGTCTTGTTGGTAATCCACATAGCACCTCAGGTACTGTTCCACTTTGGTCCATTTCGAGGCCCCATTCGTGCTTAGATGAAAAACCAAACTCAACCCTTGCAAGGACCCCATGGACCACAAGAAGTCCCTCCAGAACTTAGTGGTGAACTGCACTCCTCGATCCGAGATGATTCGCCACGGCACTCCATGTAGTCTGTAAATCTTCTTGATGAACATTTTCACCAGTTTCTTGGCTGAAGGCAATCCAGAACAAGAGGTAAAATGCTCTTGCTTAGAAAAGAGATCAACTACTGTCCAGATAACTGTATTTCCCCCACTTTCTGGAAGTTCTACAATAAAGTCCATCGCTGTTTCTTCCCAGGGACAGCTGGGATCAGCTACAGGTTGGAGCAGACCTAGCGGGTTTCCAGCTCACATTTTCATCACCGCACAAGTGGAGCAGCTTTTGACATAATCTTCTACATCGGCTTTCATCTTTGGCCACCAGAATTGACGCCGTGTCAAATGGAGGGTTTTTAGGAACTCAAAGTGTCCAACCAGCCTTGAGTTGTGGCAGTGACTTAGCATTTTCAGTCTTAGTCTGGCAGGGACGTACAATTTGGGACCCCTCCACTATCACATCCAATCCAATTCTGTTTAGTATAAGAAAGGCAGAGGGAAACTGTTCGGCCTTCAACATTCTGTTATTATATCCTGCAACAATTATAAGGTGAATGAAGGCAAATATACTTGTCCCCTTGATAATGTTGCAGGATCCAATCTGGGTTGGTCACTGGGACCAAAGGTTTAGTCTTCCGAGCTTTTGGACTTATGCTGGACCCCTTTCTCAGGAAACTTCTCTCTCTCCAGAATGTGTGCACTGGGCTGTTCTATGCATATTATGCCTGAAAACAGCCCCCTTGTCAACAGGAGTGCTGATTTACCACCAGCTTATCAGGTATTTAGCAACACACACACACACACACACACACACAGCATTTGGGGCAAGGAACAACTCACTTTTTCTTCACTATCACAGACATTTATTGAAGTTTAGAATTAGGATCAATTTCTGGCTTTTACAACTTTACAGTAAAAAGGTTCCAGTAGTACTTGCAGGGTATGTTTCTCACCTGTTGGAAGAAATATCCATCTGGATTCAGTTCCAAATGGGAAGAAAGACACTGGAAACATGGAGGCTGATTGGAAAAATGATTTATTGATTAGCAGGACCACATGGGTTTGAAGTCCTGGTGTAGCTGAACACATGGACTGGAGAGTGAGTGTTATTTATACCCTCTCTTGGGCTTTGAACTTGAGCCTCCTGTTCCTGTGGCAAGGAATGTATTCTATTGGTTGCAGTCACACTCCCATGTGGAGTCATGTTTGTCTGAATCAAGTTTGGTGGAACCTTGCTGGGTGGCATAATGATGGGGCTTGGTTATGCCATGTGGTGAGCTCTGCTAATAGTTAATCCTATTATGTCCTGGTGGGTCATGTCTTAATCCCATCACCCTGGAGCTGAGGTTTTTTGTTTTGTAGATAGGCTGGCTCAGTCGTAATATGCATCAAATATCTGCTGGGGGCTGCTCTTTGTCTTTAAAAACCTGTTTCTCCTTTTCTCATCCAGGGAAATATAATGTTCTGCCTTTTTAATGTTTCCTAAAATATTTCATTCTTCTAAGAGGGGTGGTTGCTAACTTTCTTCACACTTAGAGGGCTCTTTCTGTATCTCTGTGTTTGTGCATTTGTGTGTGTGTGTGTGTGTGTGTTCCAAACAGCAAAATGGTAGGTCTTGCATGGTGATCAAAAACTTGCCCACTTTACATGTACAGCAGTGTGACATGCATATACAAAAGAGAGAGAGCTTTGATCATGACACTGTATCCACTATCCCACATAAATACTTCAGTACTCATCATCAATTGGTTCAGGGACGCATGATGAGGACCAAAAATTATGAGTACCAAACAAGTTTTTCCCATAAGGAATAATACAGTGAGTCACAAGGCAGCCAACACTGACAAATCTAGCTTGTGCATTGAGTACCAAGCAAACAATGAGTACCAGGACAAAATTTTAATGTCAAAATGTGTTGAGTACCAAATTCAATGAGTTTCAAAGCAGTTGAGTGTCAAGGTACCACTGTAAACCTTTATTTTGATAATGATTTATTTAAGGGATAGAAATATTATGAGAAATATAGAACTCCTGGTGCTAAATAAATATCCCATGTCCATGTGCAACTGAAAAAGAGCTATTAATAGACAAGTCGAAAGAAATTGGTGGAGATTTTGAAATATGATTTACAAAAATAATTACACATTATTTTGACAGTTATTATACATTTGCTATTGACTCCTTTTATTTCAATTGTCAATAAAAGGTTATCAAGAATGGAAACCAATATCAAGATCAGAGTTAACGTACAATTAAATCTTGGGAAAACTCCAGATTTAAGAATTATTTCCTTCTGAAATAATTAAGTCTGATGCTAATGATTAATACTGCATGCTTCACTTTTCATTATATTGACAAATCAAAGCAACTCTCTTTTCTAAGGCCAAATTATGTAGGGAGCCAAGGTTCAAGTAATGTGAGGCATTCTGCCTGACATGTTTACATCTCAAGCTCCAAAGACAGGTCTTTAAATATCTAAAGTCTATATGTCATGTAAATGCAGCAGTGGAACAGGTCAGGGATGGATTGAAATAAGAGAGATATTAAACAAGAGTGATCAATTTTTCTTGCCTCCAAAAAGTTCTGTTTATCTTTAACTTTCTTTATTATTGACAGAAACCAATATTTGACCACTTGAGTTCCAAAATTAAGTTTTATTCTGCTGCAGATAAGAAAAAGATAATAGGTATTAAAGGAAGCTGAGTTGTTTGGAATTCAATTTTATTATTTAAAGGAGATCTATTCATGAATAGATTCATGAAGTTATGGAATATTAATGTATCCCTGTGAAAGTATTTTAGATGTGCAATTTTGCCTTAACCTTATTTACCACAAACCCCTCCAAACAGCGCAGCTTCCACTTTCAAGCATTTGGACAATTGGGCAGCGCATTCATCTTCACTCTCTTCCAGGGGTGGGCTGCTGGGGGTTTGCAGGGGTTCGGGTGGACCCTTAGCGAAGATTCTGCAAGGTTTGCTGAACCCCCAAATCCCACTCTTGGGTGGCCCTGCCCACCCTGCCCCACCCCTCCCAGGAATTTCCACATGGCCCATTTTGGATGCTCTTCCCAGAAGTTCAGGAAGAGAACCTCTGGAGGCCAGGGAGGCTGTTTTCGCCTTCCCGGAGGCTCGAGGAAAGCCTCCAAAGGCAGGGGAGGTTGAAAAACTCCCCCCCCCCATGGTGAAGGAGGCCGACTAGGCCACACCCACCATGGCCATGCCCTCTCAGCAACTGGGAAGCAAACCCGTTGCTGAAATTTTTGAATCCCACCCCTGCTCTCTTCTATTGTCCATAGAATGCTAGGAAGGGAAAGGAAGCCAAGCCCTCCCCCCCAGCTCCAGTGCAAACAAAGTAATTGCAGAAGGGCCTTCTCAGCTAACTACAGTGTTTTAAACCCACAAAATCCCTCTACCCTGCTATACACAAATCAGAGGGCTGGTCTGGGCTGAGGGAGGGTGAAGGAGGAATCCACTGACCATTTCCTGAAAACATTGGGCTAGTGATAGGAGAGGTAATCTGCTTATCTATTAAAATGTTTGGCATAAGCATCAATATTTATTATTAATATACTTAAAATCTGTTTTAGCCTATAAATCAATTTAACACTGTCAGTGAAATTTACTTTTGAGTAGACATGCATTGCACACAGCAGGTGGCAGCACTTTACTAATCTTGAACAATTTAAGCAGAAATAAACCTTATTGGATGGGAAACCACCTGGAAATCCCCAGATATAGATTAGACTGGGAAGTTGAAAATCCATTCTGGAAGGAGATAATGGCAAACTTCTTGTTAAGAAAATTTCAAGGTAGACATTAATCCAAGCATGGATAAGATTATAAAAAGGCTGAGTCGGGCCTTTGAATTTGTGTTATATCTCAGTTCTCAGCAACCAAGCACAAGAAACAGTAAACAGGAAGGTCCTTCTGAATATATGGAAAATGTCCTTCCTTGAGTTGGCCATAGAGTGCTCACTCACAAATGGGGGAAACTCTTGAAATCTGGGACAGAACAAGATCACATATATCTGAAGAGCTCTGGCTCTGAGACTTATAATACTGTATTTGTACTTGGATTAGAGATCTTGGTTTATTTCAAGTTTGAAGGCTAAGACTGATTTAAGACCATATGCTTAACCTTGGATTAACTGCTATTTTACTAAATTAACCTAATACTTGCATTTGGCAACACTAAAATATAAACTGAGGGTAGCTACAGGGTTTCACATAAGATAAAAATAAAATCTCCCTCCAAGCTGAGGGCTACTATTGGTGACTATATGGCATATCCATCTATTTTGCTTGGCAGCTATATGAGAATAATTTGGCAGCTTCTGGGATATGCATTATAGACATACAAAAAAACCTTCCCAATTTTTAGCGTACAGCTTTGCGAATTCCTGGGGTCTCTCATCTCTGTATACGGTGCATCCAATCACGCTAAGATGTTTGAGATCAGCCAAGGATAGCACAACGTACTGAACCACAAATCACATGTTAGTCTAGTGTGTTTTGAAGCCCATCTGCTAGCGAGCCTTCATTAAACTATGTTGCAGTGCGAGCGAGCTCTCTCTCTCTTTCTCTCTCTCTCTCTCTCTTTATTCGATTTCGCTTCCGTATTATAATTATGTTGAGACAGGCAACACTGGAAATACAGTGCCCAACCAGTAGAACCCCCTCCCTCGAAAGTTTATGCAGTGCCGGCAGCTGTCCCGGGGTCGCGATGGGGCTCTTTCCCCCTGCTCCCGTGGCGGAGCGGGATCTGCCCAGGCACCCAGCGCCTCTGCCTGCGAAGAGCCGCCTGAGCTCGGGAGCAAAGAGGCTGCGGGCGTGTTCTGGGACTTGTCCTGTAATCGATTGCCGAGTCAGCTGAGCAGCGCTGCCAAGCCAGACAACGAGCTTCCCAGATCGCTCTCTCCAGTTCAGAGTGTCTGGGTGAGACGTCTGTGATGCCTGAGTGTGTGTGAGTGAGTGAGTGCGCGAGCAAGCGAGCGTGTGAGTTGCCGGATCGGTTTCTCGGGGTTTGACCAGTTGTCCCAGGCTAACCCTGCTCTGAAGATGGAGGAAGTAAAAAACAGGATTACCCTTAGCTACAGATCCACTGCCTTAGTTTCCATAACCAACTGCGGGGCGCAAACACACGATCGCTAAGCCTAGGAAAGAAACCGAGAAAGGAAAAGACCCATTAACAAAACAAACAAACCGGGAGGATGGTGGAATTGTTTCCCTACGCGCATTGCTAAGGTAAATCTTTGTTGGGCTATTTCTTCGGCTTGCCTGGTGGCGGATGGAAACAAGAACATTTATCTCTAGAAAGGCTGCCTGCCGGGCTCTGTCTTCAGTGTCGTCGGGGTGCATTGGTAAATAGGTGTGTGTGTGGCTGAGAAGAGCAGGGAGGCGGACAAGGTCTGTCACTGAGTACCGCGCAATTATGGAGCATCTCTAACCTCGGGGTCAACAGAACTTGTTGCTTTTTAATCCCAAAAGAAATCTTTAGAATAACATAAGGACGCGAAAAGAGTAGATTTGTATTTCTGTTTGGAAAACCATCATTTAATGTTGGCCGAGCCATTTAGGTGAATGCGGATTAAAGAATGCCTTAAAAAACAGAATTCTGATTTCTAGGGGTTAATCGATTAATTCGTCTCCAGTTTTGATACGGTTGGCTTTTGTTTTCTTAACTGAACTGGACTTGTCAATTGCAGTTAAGAAGAGTCTTCCGTCCACGATGCACGCGGATCCCTCCGACGAAATCTCCTCGAATGATAACACAATATTTCATGACACGCCACGCGTTATATTTCAAAAATGCAGGGTTTAAATTAACTGACAGCGCGCGGAAAGAAACATAGACACAGGTAAAATTAGGAGATCGTTTTATTTTGCCTAGGGCGAAAATAGTGGCCTGAGTTTCTGGATTCTTTTTTTTTTCTTAAAGTTCGTGATCTACTCCTTTCAGTCCCCCCCCCCTCTTTTTCTTCTTTCCTCCAAGATTTCCCCCCCTTCCCTCTCGGTTCTTAAGGAACCGGTGGATCAAGTTTTCTCTCGACTGGTTAATCGCACTACTGTAGCTTTGGCTGACCTCTCTCTCCCTTTTTTTGTTCTTCATCTTTCCTGAAAGTACGTGCCATTCCCAACAAGCCCATCCTGAAGGGGGGCGGGAGGAGAGAGAAGAAGCTTCCTTCTTCATTTTTGCTTTGTTTCCCTTACGATCCGCTTTCTCTGAATGATCTACCTGTAAGTTTTCTCCATCTTCCCTTGAACCCTGGAGGAGGGAGGGGGGAAATGAGAATAAAAAAGAGGGATCTGACATTTCAAAAGGCAACCCCATCTCGCTGTAGTTCCAGGATATTGTAATTCCGTCTTTCTCTTCGTTTTTGGTTGGGAGGAGGGGTAGAAGCTTCCCTCAGAATTTGGAAATGGTGAACAAACTTTTTTTTTAACCATAGAACTTTTCTTTCTCTCCCCCCCCCTTTTTTTTTTTAACCTTTCTATCCATCTCATTGGCTGGGATAGTATTTCTCTCCTCCCCCGTGGGTTTTAGGAACTTTCCCCCCTTGTTACCGTGTATGTTACCTGCTGAAGGTGGAAGATAAGGTAATTTTGGAAAGGCATGAGGGAATTGCTCTTATGCTAAAACATTTAGATCTTAAGTATTATTCTTAAAGCCATGTAAACATCAACACGATGGCAGCGTTGCCCGATGAAATCTAAGCATTATTCTTGGGAATTTGATATGTTGTATGCCAAAGAGAAAGGAACGCAGCAGAGAAGTCTTTCTTTCGTAAGGAGGGGGATGAGGTAAAGGGAAGTGGTTTAGGAGACAAGAAATGGAGCTGCCTGTTTTCCAGTAAGTAATGGAGAAATTCCAGGAGCTGGGGCTAAATATACTTAGCAATCAATACAGAAATGGTTCATTGTGAATAATTTAACTGCATGATGTAATAAGAGTTTTGAAACTAAAGGCAAAAGGGAGCTGGGAAACTAGGAGGGAAAAATGCAATTCTTTGCGGGGCATGGTTTTTTCCTTTTAAATTTCACTTTAAAATGTTGATTATTTACCTTTTTATTTTATTTCATTTTTATTCATATAGTAGATGACTGTCATCTAATATGGTTATTTGATTTCTAGAAAGTAATAGCATGCTCCTTGCTAGCAAAGTGCTTCAAAAAACTTTTGAGACTGTACTAATGCATGCAATCTGGAACTACTTTAAAAATTGCTCCAGGGTTAAAAACTTAAGCTAGAATAAACTGGTTCCTGTGCAAAAATGTCATGGAA
Source organism: Oxyrhabdium leporinum (assembly GCA_032468155.1). Taxonomy (NCBI): domain Eukaryota; kingdom Metazoa; phylum Chordata; class Lepidosauria; order Squamata; family Cyclocoridae; genus Oxyrhabdium; species Oxyrhabdium leporinum. The sequence continues at coordinate 97,625 of JANHFL010001989.1, read as the reverse complement.
GCATAAATTTACCATTTTTTGTTCAGCATTTTTTGTTCACACCATAGAACAGCCATAATGGTAAGAAACTTTGTAGCACTGACATTTGACAGTACTTAAAAATCAGTCCAAAAATTCCTACTCAAGATACTCAGATTCCCTGTTGGATTTATTAATAAATACGCTCCTGCCTTTGGGTAGAAGTAGCTGTTGATTGTTAAGTCACTGGCAAGCCAGTTAACACATACCTGACCTAAATAGGATTTATTTAGAAACTGGTTAGTAATTATTTTAGTGTGTGATTCCCCCTCACTCCTCCACAAGGTTCATTTTTGGAAAAAAATAAATTAACCTATTCTGATCCCTGGGTGCTTTCAGAAAGATTCCACGCAGAAAGTCTTCTGCTACTCAAACACCGGTTTGATTAGCAATGACAAAAAGGAGAGTTCACTAAGAAACCTAGATCTTTCAAGAGTTGGCAGAGTGAGGGCATCTTTGACAGTGTATTTTTTATTTTATAGCACTGCACTTTGATTATGGAAGTGGAGGCTACTGATGGATACTTGCCTTGTAAGTATAATTTTCCTGTCATTGTTTGGACTTTTGCCTTATTGGGAGATGAAGATAATTCTTTATTATCATATTTTATTTTTTGTTAATTTGGCCATTTCAGTGACACTGTATAGATGTCTTTAAAGACAGGTGGTAGGCAGCCTATATGGAACATAATCTTTCCCTCTTTGTGTTTCTTTTCTATTTATTAAATAAATCATACACTGTATGCAAAGGAACTGAGTGTGAAATTGAAGGGGTGTGGACATTTCTTTGGCCTTGTCCCAAGACCATAATATTAAACCAGTGTTGTTAATGTTGAGTAAGCCAATAAACAGACCTTTTTGCCATACCTTGTAAGCAATAGTAACCTACACCCTAGCCTTTAATGAATGGAAGAGTCTAATAACCTTGGGAGCAGAATTACTAGAAACAGTTTTGTCCTGGGTGCAAATAACAGTTTTTCTAAATAAAAACTGACACTTTTTAAAAATATAATAGGTGACCATGACCTTTCACCTGAAAGGGAACACTCCAATGTGGCTATTGACCTTACTTCAAGCACACCCAATGGGCAACATACCTCACCAAGTCACCTGGCAAACAGTAAGTTATATTTTAAAGTATTTTGCATAATATATTAATTAATCTTGTCCAGTCTATGAGGTTGGTTTGTATACAAAGAACAGAGGGCAGATTGGTTCTTCATACTAATATAAAAGTGAATGTGATTGCTAGTTTGAATTACTCCTAAATTGCTAATGAGTTCAATAATACTTAGTTGAACATGACAGAAAAACTTAAAGTTGTTGGAAGTTGGGTGAGAATTTCTTTTGTGATGCATTCATGGCTACAGATTAGTTCCAAGCAAAAGATATTTCAGAGTATTCAGATATTCCAAAAATATATTTGGTGGACTGAATGATTGAAAAACACACATAAAATGTTCTTTATTACCTCCCTTGCCTTTACTTTTTGAGCCTTTTCAAAATGAGTTTTATGTTGTTGGATGCTTGCAACACTTTAAATGCTTAAAAAAGAAAATATATATTTCTCCTGGCTTATTTATCAGATAGCTGTGTATTGCTTCATTATTGTTTGAAATGTTAGCTATTCATCTGTTCTGGTTTATACAACTGAGAATTTTTATTTTATAACTTTTCCATCTGCCTAATTTTCTTAGCAACATATTTTATGTGGATTCCTCCATTTTTTGTTATTTCACATTTGATCATGCTAATTATTTCAAGGAACTTTTTAAATTCATTTTAATGTCTTTTTAAACTTGGGACTGTAAATAAATAGTTATATATTATTCCAGATTAAACTCTGCTTCAAATAGAAATGTGCAGTAATAAAATATGACCTTTCTATTATCTTTTTTTGAGAGGGCGCTATTGCACTCAGCCATTTTTTTCTGTCCTTTGGCAAATTATGAGTGAAAAAAAAGATTTTATGAGTGTGTGAATTGCAAGATTATTAAAAAGCACTCCGTTATTTACTTGTTGCTAATGATATGTTATTAGTGTCCTGGACTAAATTTTTTGGATTAGTCTCATGAGGAACTTAAATAACATTTAAACTGAGGAATAGAAGTTTAGATATTATTTATGTTTCTTATGAAATTAGGAAGAGTGGAATGTATAAGGGGCCAATATTTTCTCAGTGGTTTTGATTTGGTTAAATATTCCTAAAACATAATAAAATGTAGAAATAAATCGATGTAAGATACAGGAGATTTGATGTACATATTCTACTTAATCTACTACAATGGGTATTTTTGTGGCCAAAATTGAGATCTGAATAATGAAAACTTTGGTCATTTAGTCTTATCTTGCACCTCCAGGATTTAATTCTTTCAAATAAATAATAGAAGAATTTACATTGAGGCTCCTTTGAAAAGATCAATTGAGAACTACATTCCTTAACATGATCTTGGTTATTTGTATCCCGTTAAAACAGGAAGGAAGCCCATAATAGACAACTGACTTGGCTTTTTATATACTGTAAATATTGTGTTTACCAGACAGCAGAAAGAAAAAAAAACTGCTTTTGAAACAAACCATTCTCACCCAACTTATTAAAATTACATGCTTTGGAGAGAGTGTTTTTTTCCTCATATTTATTAGCCTGTGGCAATTCCAAGTGAGTAAGACTTGACTATACTATGCATGTTTTTATGTTTCCTTCCAAAAGGTTGCAGGTCAAAAAATTTTTGGCACATATTTCATAGATGTCAGCTTCATCTTTTCATTATTGCATCTATAATTACACATACGTAGATTATAGATGGAGCCAAGTTTTCTTCTTTTGAATGAAGATGCTACCTTCTACATTAGATTGGTTCATATAATGTATTACATATACTTTAGTGAAAAAATGCTGTGCCTTAAATTATTAATTTGAGTACCTTATTGACAGGTTTGTAATTGAACATTTGGGAAATATAAATAAGAAACAGGATTTCTCTCTAATTTTGTTTCAGTATCAAATGATAATACAGTGTGACATGGAACAAAAATTACATTCATTATACATATTGAAATTGTAATGAATGAGTTATATGAGCCTTTGCTATAGCATATAGGAAAACTCTGGACCATATTTGGTTGAACAATTGTGATCAACCAACAAATCAATAAATTGATCAATAAAATCAAAGATACTGACGATACAAGGGATTGGGGACACTTCTTATTTTTGAGATTTTTATTCTGCTCCTTTCTGTTGCTGTCCCAAATAGTTGCACTGTCTGCCTCTAAAGTTGAGTTGGCTTTGCCAACTTGGCTGGTCTGATCAAGCAGAAAAGATTACTGAGAATTTTCACCTGGGATAAGTCCCTTGCTCAGTCTGTAGTTAAAGGTTTGTAAGAGATGTTCATAACATACTGATATGTGTAGCTCTTGACATTTACTTATCTACACTCTGTTTCATGCTCAAAACATTTCTACAAAGCTGAAAACAACCTGTTGGAGAGGCAGGGGAGGTTGGGAAGGTTTACATTTGAAATGATTCAAAACAAAATGTTTTGCACACCCCTGTAATTTAGTGATTTCAGTCATTTCAGCACAGAGAAAAATACAGCAGTGGAGAAAATTTAACACCCTCTGATTTCCTAGTATGTGTTAAAAATCTTTGTATTATTTTACAGACAACATAGATACTATATATCTTAAACAGTGGTGGAGCCTTCTTTACTTCCTCTTTTACTGCTTCTGGTGTTGGAAGCAAGATACAGAGTTCTGGCTCTTGCTCTTTTGGCAACCTCAACCATTGTTAATTGATGTTGTATTGTATCTTTAATGTTGTCTCTATCTACTTTTTGGTCTGCCTCTTGTTCTTCCTCATAGTGGAGTGCCATGTGGTAAATACCAGTCTAGATTTGCACAAATGTTTCAAATAACGTTCTTAGCTGTGGCCCATCAGTTCTGTTGTTGGATGTATCCATTCCTTTGGGTTTTAGTATATGCTTCTTCACTTTCATAGAAATGATTGGGTTATATCTTGGCTTTTGCATTCTTACACATAAAGAAAAAAAATGATTTGGAACACCAATATTTCTATGACTGCTTTCTATGTATTTTTACATAGAAGAACGTGTGGGCTTGAAGTGCTCTTTAAATATGAACACTCTTCATGGGGATTTGTATTAATATGATCAAATCACATTTGTAATGCGTTGGAAAGGTTTTGCTGTGCTGTCAGTGGACTATGGCTCAGTTCAAGTCTAAACTGTTGCCTGATTCCTTTGGTTAACTCAGCCTTCTGAAATTTGGTGATTCTTATCTGTATAGCTCTTCAAATCCCATAATGCTTCAGTAATGCTGGGAATTAAGGAAGTTGGTGTCCAACATATCTGAAAAGCATTAGATTGGGTAACACTGGGTTAACTGCATGAAAATGTAAGCTAATATTGCTCTAGGTCTGCTTTGATTTTAATAAAGCATTTTTCCAATCAATTGTCTGGCTTTCTGATTCGCATATCTAAAAAATGTCCAACTAATAAAATGAAGTTTTGACAACTTATATTAATTATTATCTGCTGTTAACAAGGTTTACTTATAAGCTTCTTTCACATTCACATTTCTTATACATTCACTGCACAGTGAATATAAATTATAGTAACAGTTTGGATTATTTTAACTGAGGTACATTTTTTTCTAAATTTTTTCTACAATAAGGGCTTTTTAATTTTAATTGCTGCTTAACTGGTCCCCATTCTGGTGCTCTCATCGAAAAATGATCCTGATGTTGGGCAAGATTGAAGGCAAAAAGAGAAGGACAAGGCAGAGAATGAAGTGGCTAGATAGTGTCATTGACAGAATGAACATGAATTTGGGCAAACTCCTGGAGACAGTGGAGGACCGGCTATCCTGGCATGGTGTGCTCCATAGGGTCGCAAAGATGTGACATGTCTTAGCAACTGAATAACAACATTCTGATGCTCTTTCTGCTATTGAAAGATCCATTATATACAGGTAGTCCTGGACATATAGCAGTTCATTTAGTGACCATTCAAAGTTACAACAGCATTGAAAAAAGCGATTTATGACAGTTTTTCACACTTACGATTATTGCAGTATCTCCACGATCATATAATCAACATTTGAATGTTTGACACCTGACATGTATTTATAAAGATTGCAGTATCCCATAGTCATGCAACCACCTTTTGTGACCTTCCCAAAAGCAGAGTCAATGGGAAAGCCAGATTCACTTAACAATCATATTAGTTATCAAATGCAGTGACTCAGTTAACAACTGTGGCAAGAAAGAAACTGTGGTAAAATGGGGCAAAATTCACTTAACAAATGTCTCATTTAGCAACAGAAATGTTGGGCTTAAGTGTGGGTCGTAAGTTGAAGACTACCTGTATATAAAGGTTTTATTTGTGATTTCTTTGTAAGTGTTGCACTCTGGTTCATTAACCTATTGCATACAAATTATTGAACAAGTATGTTGTTATTTTTCCACCTTTTCCAGAAAGTGACAAAGAAAAACTTTGGATTTACTTTAAACTATGATAGGAGTGCTTACAACTTTAAGGTACCTTTGGAATTAATCTAACAAGCTGAAACTGGAAAGAGGCATCAGTCTCTTGTGCCATGCATGGCAAAAGTCTTCCCTCCCAAAAGCGGGCGTAGATGCTCAACTGGTTAAGAGATTCTGTCATTCAGGAAGGAAAACCATGTGTAATCCTGAAAAATGGAACTGATAAAAGCCATACCCACCCCCCACTACCAAGATGTTACTATCCTTACCTTCAATAAAAGACATACAAATTGAACAAGTAAATATCTGGTATTTCTAATGTATTCTGAGGGTGTTGTTTCTTTCACAAGATATTAGACAAGAATCAGGTTGATTTCTACATCAATCAACCTACTGGACTTACTATCCCAAATCCCAACTAAAATTCCTTTGTCAGGGTTCCAAGTAACACCCCCAACCAAGTAAGACTCTAAGGCAGGCAATTCCTCAAAGCTACACTTTATTAGAGATGTCATATTGGCACATCTGGGAAAACCCGAATGTGAAAGTCCCCCAGGTTTTCCCCACCCAAAGGAAAGTTCCTTCCCCTGCACCCACCTGTCCATCACGTGGTCCAATCCATCCACAGCCCCAACTGGAGATGCCTCCCAGTCATACCTCTCCAGGTGCAGGCTGAACGTCCTTGATTCTCAGAGAAAGGAATGTTGTTGTGACTATTTCTACCCACTTCATGTAACCCCCCTCCCAGTTTCCCACAGCAGGCCTAGGCACTAAATATGGCAGCCCTGAAGATCCAAAGAGAAAGATGGCCTTTAGGGCTGACATCTTTCATCTGCTGCTGCTCTTTGAGGTTAGCACTATGGTGTGCCAGGAGAGGGATGGGGCAAAAATGAAGCTTCTTCCATGGCCATTCTTTTATTGTAAGCTTGCTACCACAGTCAACTTAGTAGGAAATCTTTTTTACTGAAAAAGAGAACGCACTACAACTATTTATTACAGGGCCCATTTATTTATTTATTTTTGTCTACAGCTCTCGTGATTTAAGTGTTTAGGGCCTGTGTTAGGATTGAGGAGACCCCTGGTAAAGTCTATCCTTAACCAATAAAGTTCACTAGGTGACTTGGGGTGAGGAATGATCTTGCAACCTATCTTACAGGGTTGTTTGCAAAAACTAAAGAGAATTTAAAGTATGCTGTCTCAAGTCACTTGAAGAAAATGGGGTAGAAATCTAAAAAAAAAATAACTCACTTTCCAATGAAAGTGGTATGACAGACAAAGTATCACCAATGTGATTCTCCATTTTAGTTAATGTATTTCATTAGCAAACTTTGCTTTCATTCAGCCATGCATATACAACATGGCTTCTCAAGGAGGTGATCTGTCCAGGAAAAAAGATTGTAATGGAAGAGTTGTGTGTTCTAGTTCCCATTCTGGCAACATCTTTAGCAGAATTATGCAGAGATTTCTACTGAATAAACAAGGGTGGTTCTAACTCATAGGAATATTAGAAGCAAGGAAGAATGATTCTAGCTTAATATCAGTTTAGATGCTTCCAGTGCAAGATATAACATTTTTTTAAAAAAATATCAGCATAAAGAAAAAATTATGAATTAAACCATCTTTACTTACTTACATTACATTTACTTACATTAAAAGTATTAAGGTATCCATTCTTTGTTTTGTAATAGCACTAGACTCTAATTTATTTGTTTAGATTTATATCCCATCTTGATCCAAAGTCACCTAGAGATTTGCCATGTGGCATGATGATTTGAATCTGGGTCTCCTCAATCCTAGTTGTAACTTTAATTCACTGGCTCACTTTATTGAATTTGAATTTGATATAGAGCTAATGAATGTACCTGCATCATAAAAATGAATACTTTGCTTGCTGGTACAGGTAGTCCTCGACTTATGACCATAATTAAGCACAACATTTCTGTTGTTAAGTGAGACATTTGTAAACCAAGTTTTGTCCCATTTTACAACCTTTCTTGTCACAGTTGTTAAGTGAACCACCGCAATTGATAGTAACCCAGTTGTAAAGAGAATTTGGCTTCCCCATTGACTTCGCTTGTCAGAAGGTGATCACATGACATTGGGAAACAGCAACAGTCATAAATATGAGCCAGTTGCCAAGTATCTGAATTTTGATCACATGATCATGGGGATGCTGCAAAAGTCATAACTCTTTGTAACTTGGAACTCTCCTTTGTAACTTGGAACAGTCTGTAAAAGAACTGTTGTAGGTCTAGGACTACTTGTAATGGCTGACACACTGCAGTTTGAAATTGTTTCAGTCTAGTGGCTGGGTCTGGTCATCATTTGCCAGTTTTCATAAAATCGCCCTTGCACGTCTCCCTTTTTAAACTAGCAAATTGTATTAAAAGGCTTATGATTTTGTAGCTACAGCTAATTTCATCAATGCAATGGAGTGACTAGACTGATGTAGGATTTGAACTGGGATCAGGTGTGGGGCGGGAGCGACAATACAATTTGTTAGTCTAAAAAAGTTTTATGAGGCTCCTTATGACTCTGGAAACTTATTACGAAAGGATAACAAATGCAGGCCCATTTTTTAAAAAAAGACAAAATATGTAAAAAGGAAAGATACAAAGATTATGTTGTCTTTTGTTTTGGAAAAAAATACTATTGATATGGTTGGGATGGCAAGTGCACACACATAGAGACATACAACTTATACACACCTATTCATATTATATGTCTTACTTTATCACACACTGTACACACTTATACTTCTGCAATGCTTGCTTCCTTTCTTACCTCACAAAATAAAAAATGACCAGAGTTGCTGGAATTGCATTATTTCCAGTTTTGGATAAAAGCTGGAGGGTTTCTCCCTGCCCCAGGGATAACTAGATGTGTAGCATGGATTGGCCAGGAGCAGCTCTGGTATATTCTCCTCTGGACAGGGTGCTTTGCCCTGTTGGCTCATGTTTGACAGAGCTCAAAAAATGTTCCTTCCTTTGATCTGGGATATTCAGTAGTAGCAACTGTCTGTTCTGCCCCTCACAGAGTTTTGTAGGGGGGAAAATGCTGTACCCACATGTAAAAAAGAGAATTCACCAATTGAAAAGTTAAGACATCACTGCTTGATAAATAAACATGTTATTCAATTCTTTTTGTGATTTATTCTGCATTGCTGTAACTTCTGAGCCACCATTTGCCTTCAACCGGTAAATGGTGAGTGAAAATTTGTTCTGGCCAAAATAAATAAGGATTTCAGGACAAACCCAGTCTTTCCCCAAATTAGTAGTTTTTAGAAATGCTGACTTAGACTCACCATAAACTTAAGCATTTATGATTGTTGTAAGTTTTTGTTAGATTTGTCTAGGTAATCTAAATTCCTCAAGTTGGACAATGGCAGATTGGAATTGGTAACAGTGACACTCCAATCCCCATAAGGGAGATGATTTTTCTTCCCTCTCTCTTTGTTCTGCCCCAACCTTTTGGTGGAATTTTACTGAAATATTCAAAAATCTGAACTGCTCTGTATGTTTCTTGCATGTGTATTTTGAGAGCACATACAGTATAGTATGTTCCTTAGTGGCATATTATGTTTTTCTTGGTGCAAAAAATACAAGATGTGGATTTAGCTGTTCTTTACTATAGTTTGTGGTCCATCTGAGCAAGATTTCCAACATTTCATCTGTGTTTGCCAATTTTTCTGATAATAGTGATTAAGATGCTGGTAGTAACAGTAAATTTATTGGACTTAATTCTCGTCCCTACTCCTCAGCCCTTTAATTTGGGGTCCTCAAGAAAAGCTCCATGATGAATCCACAGTTATATGCAGTTACTTTCCTTGGAGTATTAATATACCAGACATGATTCATACGTTGGGATATGATATGATTCCACTTAATTTGAATACTGTAATTGTATAGCAATGCAGCAAAACTTGTTTGAGACTATTTCTTCCCTCACACCATAAGTTTGTCAAATTTCATTACTGGGTGTAATTCTTGTTAAATACAGCTTACTAGTAATAGATGTGAAATTATACCATGTGTTTTATATGTACATAAACTTATACACGTACATAAAAATGCTTACTCCTTTCTGAATATTAAGATAGGCAACTAGTAGGCTGCATATGGTTCCAATTATGTCCTTTTGTAACATTTGAATCACCTGAGTTTTACTACTAAAAATCACAAGTTGGTGACACACTACCATTTAATGGGCCTCTGCCAAAAAGGTATGCCCTGTCCATTCTAATGTATAATTTGACATGCTTTTAGGTGTGCTGTGAAATATTTTTATTACACTGATATTCATATTATGGTATGTTATTATAATGCTAAGTCTTATTACTGTGTTAGTTTTCATTATTATAAATAAATACTGCAAAGTACAAAAGTTTGTTAGCACTACATTGGTTGTATTGCTTGACTATTCATTAATGTATATTACATGTTGCCATTTTGTCCAAAGCAAAGCACAATTAATAAGCATAATATTAAAAAACAGCAAACTATATTAGCAAAATGAAAGTACAAATCAAAAAGCAATGCTCTGATAAGTCCCAATGAAATAATACAGTGTTTTTACAGTCTTAAAACTTGCAAATTTTTGATGATGGAGTGTGAGTAAGAAATTCCATAGATTCATTAAAACAAACATTATGAATGACACACAACACTTAAAATAGGAAGATTTAGCTTTTATTTATTTATTCATTTAATTAATTAACTATATTCAATTTGTATACTTCCCAAATTCCAGGAGGAGAGATAAGTGGTCCCTCAACTAGCCAGCCTTATTGTATACAGAGCTTACAGGTAATGACCAACACCTTGAATTTCACCCAGAAGCAAACTGTCAACTAGTGCAGCTTGCAGAAAAGAAGTGTTACATGGGATGAGTGAAATAAGGAAAATAATAAAACCCACTGACTAGTACCCCTTTCTATTACTACATGTAGGGGCGAATGACACAAAAAAGGACTTGAAAACAATATTGAATGACTATGAGCAGCTAGGCAAGAAAGTTAGGGATTTACATGCACAAGTAGTTTTCTCATCTATACTGCCAACGAAAGGACAACATCCGGTAAGAGAACAAATAATTCTAGAATTGAACCACTGACTAAAGGGCTGGTGTCGCCAAAAAAACTTTGGGTTCCTGGACCATGATCTGCACTATCTCCATGATGGGTTTCTGGCAAGGGATGGACTGCACCTCACAAAGATTGGGAAAAATGTTTTCAGAAAACGACTGGCTCAACTTATC
>JANHFL010001989.1:75102-86746 GCA_032468155.1 Oxyrhabdium leporinum | reverse complement strand
TCACTTCAGACTTTCAAGAAGAGATTGGACTGCCATCTGTCAGAAATGGTGCAGGGTTTCCTGCTTCGGCTGGGGGGCTGGACTAGATGACCCAGAAGGTCCCTTTCAACTCTGTTAATCTAGAGTGGCTGTGGCACCACATTCTGGACTAGTTGTGGATTCCAAATGGTCTTCAAAGACAGCCCCGTGTAGCCCATAGTGTAGTACTCAAGTTGTGAAAAGACCAGGGAATAAGTGCCTGTTGAAGGGCCTCTCAGATTAGGAAAGAGCAGATAAAGTTGTGCAAAGGCCTTCCTGACCATAACTGCAACCCCTCATTGGGCAGGAATTGTGAGTCTGAGAAGACATCCACAGAATGCATACCACTCTATAGGATATAGAAGACACACACAGAATGCATACCACTCTATAGGATTTAAAATAAAAATAAAAATGATACACTATATTTTAAATATATAATTCATGGATGCTTACAGAGTAAATACTTATATTACCTCTGTTGTGTGATACTGTATCTTTCAAATCGTGAATTAGGCATAAACATCGAGCAACATGCTATATCAGCTTTAGCATAAGGACTTCCTTTTTTGTTTTGGGTGTGAACCAGCAGAGAAAATTGCTATGGCATTTGTGCCATATTGGTGAAATATAAGGTCCTGAGCCATTAAAATGGCATTCACTCTACAAAACAAGGACTAGGCTGCAAATGACAGAACCTTGGTAAAAGGAATACATTGACATCATCATTTATTTACAGTTTTTAAACTTCTTAAACTGAGGAGGTCTTTACAGCTGAGAAAAATTAACATTTTAATAGGGATAGAATACCAGCATAATTTAACATCAAATTATTCTCAAATACTCTTAGCCCCTTTGGAAGCTTTAAAAAATACAAAGAGGATTTCAGATTGGAACTCAGTGAATTAGCTTGGGACTCTTCATGATGTAAAATTCCTTTCAAATCCATCTTAGTGTATCTTCAAGTATTGACTATAAAAATAATTCATAGATGATACTACACTTCCTTAAAATTGCATTATATGAATTTGATTCATTTTAGAAAAGAATTTGTAATAGAATTCACACATATTACTCTCTCTGGTGGCAAGAGGCATTTAATTACTCATTTTGATTTAATATTTTTGAGGAAATTGGAAAAAAACCTCAGCAAGATTCTAGAGTGGCTTCATTGTCCATTTCTCCCAAGATTTATAAAGTGAAGTAACATAAGAAATGGATACATTTTTTTTCTTGTTAGTTGTCAGGTTTACTGTAGCAAAGTACCAAGTAATGATTAATTGGATTAATAGTATTTAAAGGTGCATTGGCTAAAGAATTAATGCAACAGCAAGGAATCTTGAAGAATCTTGCATTTAAAAATTAGCTTATTCAAATTTCCCTCCATTCTTAAAATATATTAAACAAATTGCTAATAAATTACATCTGTACAACTATGTTCTGGGACAGAAATATTATATATAGATTTAATTTTTTGGTATTGCATCACATGTTTTTATGCTATTTTGCTGGCATGTGGTTTTTGCTGTTTGAGTACATTAGTCAATTTTTTATGTTTAGAAAGCAAGCAAACAAAAAATCTTAAAGTTTCTGATGGTACATTTGAGGGAGATCTGATAATGCAAATATTCAAGTTCACTGAATGCAGTCTATATAATCTTCATTTGTTTTGTGAGTAAATGTACAGATTTTGAGTCAGACAAATCATTCAGCAAATCATTCTGCAAAGTGGTGAAGCTTCAGCTGCTTGTTTCATAATTGCACTTGAAGGAAAAGCTTTATTGTACAGTTTAGTGCTGTCATACACTTTGTTCTATTTATTGTGATTTTTAGACAGCTATTGTAATCTCTTAATAAGAATTAAGCAAACACCATTGGACCTACTTTTCAGTAAGCATACATAGAATTGCGCAATTACTTTCCTTTTTATTTTTATTCATGAAGAATGTTTAACTATAGTCATTAAATAAATTACTGGGCTGGGATTTCACAACACAATAAGTCAAAAACATTCTGCTGTCCATTATTTAGTCATGGATCTAAGTTAACTACTATGACAATGTCAGTAAGATATGTCCTCATGAATAGGGTGGCCAAACATTGTTTTGAAAATTGGTCTGTTATATGAACTGATATTGTTGTTCTGTCTTCTCAAACAACTAGGAATATAACACAAAGAAATATTAAGATAACTACCATTTGAAAACTCTGTTAAAGCTGCTAATACAGGTAGTTCTAAAGCTATGAATGTAATGGAGCCTGCCAATTATATTCGTAACTTCAGGATTCATAGGAGTGAATCACATCACTTGACCGCGATCACTCCCTCCTTTCACCCACACATTCGCTAATTGAATGTGTCGGTTGTTAACTTCACATAAGGTATCTCAGGGTGGGGAAGGCCATGGGGGGGCCTATTGATGGAAGATGCCACTTGCATCAGAGCACCCATGGCCTTCCCCAATCCACAGATACCTCATGCAATTGCTTTCCCCCTCTATCATGCCACATCGGGTCTCCACAGGCAGGTCTGTGGAAACTTACTTACCTTTTGAAGATCTAGTGAGCTGTCTTCTCTCCAGAATCTCTGTTTCTTTGCCTGCTCCCGATAAGAGCGGAGGGAGAGCAGGATAAGCGCACCCTGCTAGACTTCTCTGACTCACTGAGGCTGCCTGCCACTTCTGGAGTGGCAGGCAGCCTTGGTGAGTCTCCTCCAAAGGCTTCCAGGCTTGGCAGAGAAGAGCGTTTGCACACCAAAGTGAGGCTTTGGGGGCAGCGAACTTGCATTGCTTCAAGCCTTTCCCCTCACAGACTCAAACCTTTTGGGTGCCCTAATCTCGTGGGACTTCAGGCACCCATTCTCTGTAAGTTGGGTGATGCCATGCCCCCCAGAAGCTTCCAGTCTACATCCAGTCTCTGTCCCGGTGCTTGAGCGCCTACATGGGGCTTGAAAACGGATTGAATCACTCTGCTTTCAACTGCCCCATTTGCCTGCAGATGAAGTTTCCAGTCTCCATCAGGTCTCCATCCTAGCGAAAAGGATTTGAGTGTAACTTCAAATGGTCACAAAGTGAACTGTCAGAACTTGGGGATTACCTGTAGTGGGGAAAGTGATCTTATAAAGAGCCTTTTTCTTTGAATGTTGAGTTTTTCAAGACATTGTCATCTTGTTAGGAACAGTAATCATCAACCTGCCAACACACCATCTCTCATTGCCACCTTGCTGACTATATTATTTACAGGTGACTGGATTTTATCAGCCAAGCCTGTCACCTTCACATTTAAGTGGTTTCAAAGCTGCCTTCTTAAAGTTGCTTCAGTGGTCACAACTTTTGTCATGTCCCCTAACACTGGAAATCTATCATTGTAAAGAGTCTGTAAGTTTAATTTGTAAATCTATGCATTGTTCTTTGCCAAAGCAAAAGGCCAGAAATATCAGGCATGGGTTTTATAATCTGATGTATTTAACCTGCCCAAACCTTTTCTGTTAATTTTCCATTTTTTTCTGTTTTACAAATTATTTCTATATTTTCTGTGTTGATTATTTCCAAATACAGATATTCACATGGAGCTAGCTTATGGAATTGTCACCCAATTTTTGTGAATTGCCCTGATTAATAAGATTTTATAATTCAATAAAATTTTCAAAATCCAGAAGTTTACAGCTCAGCTGGCTGGAACTAAATATGAATTTGGGTAAGGGAGGAATAAGACTGAGTAATTAAAGAAAAATAAAAGTAACTTATCTTGAAAATTGTAATGAAATTATTTACAATGAAATTGTAACATTATCATCACCTCAATCTACATTGCTGCTTTTATAGTTTAGTAAAAATTAGAATGAAGCCAATCATATTTTAAGTACATTTTATTTAGATTTTTATTTATTTATTTATCTGCCCATCTTCCTCAGATTTCTCTATAATGGTATAGAATTAGAGTTGCGAGATGAATATGGCCTGATTCTGATTCTTTTGCCATCACCATGCATGAGTTTCACAAGCTTTGAAAACAAATTTTGCAATGCTACAGGGACCTTAGCATCCATATCTGCCAGTAAAAATTGAACATTTTTTTCAGTCTGTCCCAGAAATTAGGTTAGAAGAGCTGTTAGCACCTCTTTATGTACTTCTTAATAGAAATTTCAATACAACTGAATATGAGTTTGTATTTCAATATTATTCTCTTTACACGGGCATATAGGATTTCCGCATATAGGATGTTATAAAATTTTACTTCCAACTCTGCTGACAGTATAATACTGAACCTTAATAAGGTAAATGATCATCAAAATGTATTGCTTGTAAACTGATCTAGATGCAATGCTGCTTTAAAGTATGCATCTCCTCCATACAGGTGGTACTTAACCTATGACCACAATTGTGGCCCTAAATTTTTGATGCTAAGTGAGACAGTTGTTAAGTGAGTTTTGCCCCATTTTACAACCTTTCTTGCTACAGTTGTTAAGTGAATAATTGCAGTTGTTAAGTTAGTAACCTGGTTGTTAAGTGAATCTGGCTTCCCCATTGACTTTTCTTTTTAAAAGGTCTCAAAAGGTGATTACATGACCTGGGAAACTGCAACCATCATAAATATGAACCATCTGCCAAGCATCTAAATTTTGATCATGTGACATGGGGATGCTACAACAGGCGTAAGTGTGAAAACAGTTATAAACCACTTTTTTCAGTGCAGTTGTAACTTCGTATGGTCACTAAATGAAAGTGTAAGTCAAGAATTACCTGTATACATTGCACCACACCACAGAGAATGTTTGGCTGATATATAAATGTTAAAACTGATGAAAGTCTATTGTATGGAATTCATATGGGAATATTCCTTTGCAGGTAAAATAGGTCAAATAAATTTTACAGCTTAAGCGAATCTCTTTCCAGTAACTGTATCAAATGCCATCTTTGACAGCATGTTTGATTTTTACTGACTATGTAAAGATAGGATCATATGCTCCACCATCAGTTATAAAGGAACTGCTGTAGTAAAATGTCTGTGGGCGTAGGTCTTATGTTCAATTCATGTCTTTCTATCCCACATTTTCTTGATATCTTTTTGTCAGCTATTTTGCTATAGGATTCAAAATGCAGACTACATTTAAAATGAGCAAAGTGCTATTAATCAGTGTACATAGGAAAACATCAGCTGTTTTCCAGCCACAAATCCTGGAAACAAATATGGTTGTTTTAATAAGTCACTGAGAGATCGTGAATGGATGTTCCCATGATTTGGAAAATATGCTTCCAAATCAAATCAGCAGCATTGTAGCATGCAGTCCAGAAGCTGAAATCAGCAGAAGCAGAGGAATGTGATAGATCGATAGATAGATAGACAGATGAGAGAGAGAGAGAGAGAGAGAGAGAGAGAGAGAGAGAGAGAGAGAGAGATTGGATCTATATGTATTTTCTCACTCCTAGATATTGGAATTCCAAGAGTACATCTCTCTAACTCATGATAAACCAATTGGAATAAAATATCCATATGTTTGCAAAATCAGTATTTTCCCTTTTAAAAAAATAAAAAGCCATTTGAACTGCTCTTTATATTTATAATTCAGTTTCAGATACAAATAATGGTTTCATGTGATAAAACATAATTAACGATAGAGTGCTGTGATAACACTGATAAAGATCTGTTCTGAATTATTTAGATTGGCTGGTTGTAGTGTCTGAACAATGGTGCCAATTCCAGTTGAAATTAATGGAAAACTTTGCACTTGGCATTTTTGTGGCACTCAGAGCCAGTACTATAGGATGAAAATTGTTCATTTGTAAGACTAAGTACGCTAGAGTAGGAGCAATCCTTTTTATGTGCTGTTCTTCCTGAACCCTTGCTGTCTTTCTAAAATCTTTGGCCATTATCTTAATGTAACCGTTTTCAAGCTATATGTTTCAGCTTTTATCTATAATAGCATATGTTTTAAAGTGTTGCTGTAATGTGGTTGAGGCCAAAGAAATAGAATATTGAGCCATTTCCCGACAGATAACAATCTGTTTTTGGGTTATTGGTTTTTTTTGTATTATTTCACTCAAGGATGCTTAACATGTTCAGAGAGGGTTATAATTATAATCCCGAGATTGATGCTTTTGGCAAGAGTGTAAATTTTGTCCAGTAGTAATCCATTAAGAAATCAATAATCATCTCATACTGAAATACAGTTTGTTTTCCAGTTACATTTAGGTTTTTTAAATTTATATTTTATTTTATTTTTCTTCTGAATTCCTAGGATAATGACTGTTTTTGGAGGATTGGTGAATCTAGTAATGTGTTTATTTATTAATTAAATATTTTCTTTCAGGACATAATAACTATCACTCATCTCATCTTATTTTTATCTCACCTTTATGATTTTTAAAAATAACTCAAGGTCGCGAACATATCCAACACACTGCCATCCTCTTCTTTTCTCCACCATAACCACTACATGGGTGGGGGGAGGGGTTGGTCTGAGAGAGAGTGATTTGCCTAAAGTCACCCAGCTGGTTTTCATGGCTAAGACAGAACTTGAACTCATGGTT
This sequence comes from Oxyrhabdium leporinum, assembly GCA_032468155.1. NCBI lineage: Eukaryota > Metazoa > Chordata > Lepidosauria > Squamata > Cyclocoridae > Oxyrhabdium > Oxyrhabdium leporinum. Next base: position 80,198 of record JANHFL010001989.1, on the reverse strand, counting down.
TTCAGCTTTCCAGCCTAGTGCCTTAACTGCTAGACCAAATTGGCTCAGAACAATAACTGTTCTTTGAATTTTTGTAAGATTATGCTTGTGCCATCAGTGCTAATATCTTACTATCATGTCTTCTTTTGGTCTGTTTTGATTGTCTTTGATTTTTCCAAGCAAATCTCAGTTTATTCTTGGTTTTATATGTTTTACAATGTTAAGCAAACATTCGGCTCTATTTTTAAAACTTCTAGTCAGCAGTCTCATGTGTAGAGGGTTTTTTTTCTTGGTATTCAGTATTTGCTTCTTGCAGTTATGGTATCTCAGCCATGTTCACTAGTACAACAATTCAGAGGCATTATTTTCAGTTCATTCAGTCTTTCTACTAGTCCAGCTTTCATAATCATAAATTACAAATGGGAAAATCATGGCCTTGATAATATGTGCCTTTTTTCAATCTGATGTACAGTACTTTAATATTTTGTTATGATCTTCTTCCCGAATAGCAGATGTCTGTTCCTTTCATGACTACAGTCACCATTCGTGTAAACCTTTGAGCTTAGGAAAATAAATATAACTTCAGGTTTTCTGCTTTGTTGCATTGGGTTAACAATGCCTGTTGAAAATACTTCTAGATATTGAATTAATAAAATATAGTTTAAAATAAAAATGTTTTACAAATGATTAAATGAACTAATATTAATAACACATTACAGATTTCTGGGGTGAATTTCATATGCATAGGGCTACTACTGTAATTATTATCTATTAATTTAGAACATTTCATTGTCAGGCTAGAGAGCATGGACATAGATCTTAGTGGTCATATTTACATGGAGATTATTTTGATGAGTTAATTTCTTACAAGCCAAAATCAGTATTTTATATTGGGTCTGGAAAGAAACAGTAAAATAATGACTGGATAAACCCTGGAAATAGAACATGGGGTTATTAGCTATAAAAAAATGATAATATTCCACTACATGAGAACAATAAAAGAACTACAGATACATAGTCCAGCAGTTTAATTGAATTTATCATATTACAGTATATGTGTAGCACACATAACAGTCAGGTGAACAAGCGGAAGGAATTTTGCAGGTTAGCCTTGACTTATGTCAACAGTTAGCACTAGAATTTCTGTCACTAAGCATGAGTACATCGCTTAGCGATGGCAATCCCTGCAGCTGTTCTTAACTGAATCCCACGTTCATTTGGTGAAGCAATTTCTTGTTGGCTTCCCACAAGCAAGCAATGGGGAAGGCAGAGGAAGTTGCAAGTCCCAAGTGTGCAGGGAGGTAAGTCGCTACTGCTGAGGGGGGTGGGGAGCAAAGGGGTGGACAGGGAGAGTGCATGAGAGGTGCCATTTGGGTGAAGAAGAGTGCATGGAGATGCACAAGAGGTGCTGAATGGGTTGGGGAGGGTTTCCAAGGGATATATTCAAGAAGCACCAGGAGAGTGCATGGGAGTATGCAAGAAGCACTGTTTAGGGAGAGAGGATATGTGGGGGTGCTCAGGAGTTGCTGCATGCGTCAGAGTACTTTTGAGAGGAGCCATGTGGAGAGGATGTGAGCAAGAGGCTCAGGTTAGGGAGGATGAAAGGGGGTGCACCAGATATGCTGTGTGGGTCAGGAAGGGTCAAGGAGAGTGTGTGGGGTGCATGAGAGTCATTGCATGGATTAGTAGGTAGGGATAAGAGGCATCGTGTGAGTCAGAGTGTTTGCACAAGAGGTGCTGCGTGAGTTTGAGTGAGTGCATGGGGATGATGTGATATGAATGGAGAGATTCTGGGGGAAGGTGCATGGGTGGGGGAGACTTACCCCATGAGTTGCAATCTTTCCTGCTGGCCTCCCCATTTCAATTTCAGGGAAGCCAGCATGGAATGTTGCATATATTCCATGTATGATCATGGAATGCCTGGTGTAAGTTGTAAATGTGAACTTGTTGCCAGGCACCCAGGTCACTATCATGTGGCAAGAAGGGTTCTAGAACAGGCAGAACTCTGGACTGGTTGTTACCACCATTTATTAAGTGCCATGGTAACTTTGAATGGTCCCTGAAGAAATGGTCGTAAGTTGAGGATTTCCTGTAGCCAGCATATACAATAAGAAACTCTTAGTGAGATCTAGTTCACAAGAAAAAGTATAAGTTGGGGGCAGAGAACTCAGGTTACTTTACTTGAGAAAGAAAAACAATTTAAACGCTATTCCTGCTCACTTATTCCTGCTGCTTATTCCTGTTTCTCATTAAAGCAGCTGATCTGTGCGTAGATTCAGCCCTGAGGAAGCTGGAGTTATACAATTTTATTGGAGTAATTTGGAGTAAAATAAGCAGGTACATGCAGCTTTATGCTGCTTCTTCTTCTCTTTATTTTGCCACTAGACTTTAGCCTGCTTCTAGGCACTACTGTCATTGTATCCACAATAATTGCAGTGGTATGAACTCCAACCAGCCTTTTTCTCTGGTTTACATAGGGAAAATGAGACCAATTTTCATCCAAATGCTATGCCTGTAGTTTGCAGGACACAGGTAACCGCTTTACTAAACAACTAAAAACAAATATAAATATCTTACATACACTACATGTACTTTCTAATATTTCTGTATTTAGGTAGAGGCCATCTCAGTTCTAGCTGCCAATTATACAAGTTTTGCATATCAACAAAACATAAATGAATGTTCAGCTCCATTTGCTTCCATATGCGCATGAACTTACATCTATATGTGTTCCAGCTTAAGTATGAAATGAACAGCAGTACACTTGATACAATGATGAATGTTTCATTAGTGCCAGTGTTTGATTCTTTTGTTTGGTGAAATGTTTATGCTGAACAACCTATCGTGTTCATGTTGATCTAAAATTCATTCTGTGGCATTTTAATATATATATTATTTGCTGTTATTCTAGTTTTGGTGAGTATGAATACAGAAAACATTTAGTTTTTCATTTAAAAAAGTTTTGAAAATACTTGAAAAAGGCTCAACTGTTGGCAATGAGGTTGATTAAATTTTCTACCAAATTATAGTTTGGCATTATGAGAACTACTATCTGGTTTGCATTTTTCTTTTTCACCTACATGATAGCAAAGTACCAGACTTCTGAATTTTAAAAAACAATAATTGTTTTCCATCAGGAACAAAAAGTTTTGTTCTGTGAAAATGATCTGTTGCCTTCCATTCTCAATCATTGTGCATGTCAATCATTGCTAGGACTATTCATTGTCTTGAGTTCTGAAAAAGCAAGAAAATATTTTCTTACAATATGGTCAAAACAATATTTCACATTGAATAATTAATTGGTTCACATTATGGCTTCTAGAAAGACTAGAGCATTTTTTTTAATTAAAAAAATCTGGAATTTATCCAAGGGGAAATTATTGACCTGTTTTGCCCATTTTACAGGCCCACTTGGTTGTAGCTTTTTGGGTGGCAGGATTTCTTCCACTCTTGTTACATTTTTCCTTCATCTGCCATATATGGCTATCTCAGTCAAGAGACTGATCTGGTAAGGATTCAGATTTCATTAATTACATGTTTTATTTATTTATGTTCCTTTTGAGAATTTTTATGGAATAAAAATTAAGTTTTTATGGAATGATATTTAGCAATTAGATAAACTTTGCAGCATTGAGTTAAATGAAGTGAAAAAGGAAATGAAAATATGTACCTGGATGTGGTATTTGAAAATATACATTTTAAATTATAAAAGAGTTAAGTTTTAATACGTACAAGCAATATTTTGTCTTTCCCTTATTCATGTTCTGGTGCTTACATTTTTCTTGGCATTTCGAGCTACTATTAGACAGCATTAGCTTGAGGGACTGGAGTACCTTTTTAAACTTAGAAACATAAATTCAGATTTGAAAAACATAGAGAATTTTTTTCTTAATGTAAATTCTAAGCCAAGTCCATGGCAGGGTGGAGAGACAATATGCTATGCACTGTGATGGACAATAAGTATTGACATCACCTCACAGGAGAAGCCACTAGTTCTTGAACATCAACTACAAATAAGCTGGAAAGTTTTCAAAGGCTGTTTTTACTCAGTGCTTAAATGATATATGGTTGCTGATTTTTTTGTCTTACAATAAAGTAGTGAGTGTTCTTTGATAGAAGATGGATGATCAGTACCATCCAGTTGTCTCACCATGGGTAGGGGTTTTCAGATTCATAGGAACTTCAGGAGATTCCTGATACAAAGTCAAATCTTTGGCCCATCTAACTAGTTTTGTATATACAGACTGGAAATTGCTTTTCACAGTTCCAAATCAGCAGTCTTTAAGCTACTTTTAATGTGTTTTCTAGTACTATGTTGCCAATTATGCTTTTTTCTTGGTCTCATATTGTGTGTGTATGTTTGTGTGTGAGCACATACTTACATGAATGCACAGATTCATAGACACACATTCTTTCTCTGTTATATGAGGGAGACAATAAAATATTGAGAAACAGTCTACTATGCAATTGTAACATACTTGGACAAAATAAAAAAAATGTTAAAAGTACACCATGAGTTTCTTCTTACTTTATTCTTTAATAAAAAATAATAATTGCTGTGTAGCAGAATGCAAGTATGTCATAATGTATGCATTGTAAAGATTAGGATATATGTTTTTCTTATTTTTCAAATACAGAAACCAGGTGATTGGTAAGAGCAATAAATATTTAATTGTTTGAATATTTATCTAATGTTTAAAGTTGGGCATTAATGTTTTTTGCTGAACTGAATTTGGCACAAAATCCATGTGAATTTGCTCAGAACAGAAGAAATGTAGAGGTTTCTTCCATTCCCTGACTTGCACTGCTGGAACAAGTAAAAAATGAGAGAGATCTTGCTTTGCTGGTTATTTTTTAAATGTGTATCTTTTAAAATGTCTATTTCATTCAGTATAACTTCTCTTAATACTGCATTAGCAATCAGAAGGATTCTGGATACCATTAACCTAAAAGCTGAGAAAGCCAAGAGTTTTCTACATGTAAACCAAGAAATTAAGAAAGCAAAGTATTTGTTGTTTATCTTGTTACTGTTATATAAAACAACATGCACTGTGCTATTTCAGTGAGCCAAACTTATATTGCTATTTTTCCCCAAAACAATGGGGGGGGGGGGAGAA
>JANHFL010001989.1:30850-41419 GCA_032468155.1 Oxyrhabdium leporinum | reverse complement strand
TGGTACCCCCAGCAGGCCCTCTCTGTGTGACCGCACGGGACGTCGGGGGGGAGTAGACACGATGCGGTCCTGCAGGTTCAAGTTTGAGTTTAACCAATTCAGAAAAAAAAAAGATTTATACTTCTTGGGATTTGGAATTTACACTTCTGTGGATGTAACTTAAAAGTGCATTTGTTTTCCTTACATAACATCCATGGTACTAGCTCATATCCAAGTACATTAGTACGTTAGTATCAGCTACTTTGTTCAATATGCTAGAATGCAGTTCCTCTGGTATGTGAGATTCATTCAAATAAAGAGACAGTCCTTGATCATGATTCTATTTCAAATTTAATATTGCCCCTTTGCCCTATTTTATAATTTCTTAAAGAATGTATCTTGTTTTGATGCAATAGATTGAATTGAGTAGTTCCAACTTTTCTTTGTTACCTATTAGCATGCTGTCTCCAGTAAGCAGCTGATATTCTGATTCTTTCATTTTTCTTTTGTTTTGAACACATTCAAAGAAGCTCCTGTGGATTTTATTAACCATCCTTCACTAACTTTTAATTTATTTTTTATTTTTTTTGCTTTCCTGCAACTGGCTGTATAGTCCTGGACTACCTCTTGTACTCATTCTTCATAATGTGACCTTTTAGTATCCTACATGTGCCCTTTTGGGGGGAGGGGTTGAAATATATAAGATCTTATATATAGCCTCCAAAGCTAAATTAATCAAGTGTTTCATAAATTAGGGAAACTGCTTTGTATCTGTCAAAGAACAGCATGACATATTTTTTTCCTCTGACTATACAGTCCTTTGTGCAAAAAATGGCTATCTTCATATAAAACTCTGGGTCTGAACTGTCAAGACAGAAAAGGCTTGAATCTCAGGAATGGCAAGTAGACATATTAAGGCTATTAATAGTCATATGAAAAGCTTAGCAGATGGTTGAATTAGAAATGTAATTTGATTTCTAAAATCTAAGTTTACAATCTAGTTTGAATTCACAAGAACTGAAACTACAATCTATTTTAGATTAGTATTAATTAATATTAATTATATTTAGTCTGCTAACCTATACAATGTACAGCATCAGATTGCAGATTGCTTAGAAGTTACTTCACTGTTCCCTCATCAATATACCTAAATTATTTAAAAAGTACAATAATATAAACAACAATGTTCTTTCCTTGTTGCAATGTTTACTTTATCAGTCACATTACAACATTGCAGAAGAATGTTTTGACAGTTATAATTTGATGATTCCCTCTGCTGTGTTTTAGGTGGTTCTTTACCTGCAGGTAGAGAAATGTATTTGACCATGCTAATGTCTGCTTGAAATATGGAAGAGAAGTTATTATCGGTGAAGCTTAAAATGTCTGTATACAATTCTTACATTTGCAGTTTTAATTTTGTGGAGATAATTTAACGCTTCATTGAAAGATGATTTCGTAGCCTTTTCTTGGATTCTACAGGGTTGTATGAACATAGCATACTTAATTTGATCATTAGTCCACCTAGCTGTTTCTGAGCTTTCCTTTTCTACAGCTGACAACTCATCTTTCCTTAGCATAGCTCGTCTGCTTCAAGTATTGCAATTATCCCATTTAATTTTAGATGCCTGCAATAGCTGAATAATGAAGTCATGGGGTTTGATTATCAGATAATGTGGTTTGAAAACAAAAGAACAACAGAGCCTGTAACTAAGGCCAATCTAGCTTCTATGAATTTGTCTCTTATTTTTCAGTTGGTTGTAATATATGTTGAGGAAGAAGATTTTTAGCCAGTCTAGATTTTAATGATCTTTCAATCAGTGTTTCTTAGGTGTTGTTTCTTTTATTTCATCTGCTATAGGTGAGCGTCCCTTTCACTGTAACCAATGTGGAGCTTCCTTCACCCAAAAGGGGAACCTACTGAGGCACATCAAATTACACTCCGGAGAAAAACCATTCAAATGTCCCTTTTGTAGTTATGCCTGCCGAAGAAGGGATGCTCTCACAGGACACCTCAGGACACACTCTGGTGAGTTTCTTGCATTTAGCTTTTAGCACTAATGCCAGACTGAAGACAACTCTGTACAGCAGTGTTCTTTCAATCAAGCAGTCCATGTGTCAGTCCATCTGGATCTATAAATCTCCATGGATTGAGTGTGCAGACTCTGGGACAGTGTCATTTGTAACTCTGTGCTCTGAACTTGTTTCTAGGCACAGATGTCAGAGACTGAATCTTGTCAACCCTTGAGCTCCATTAAAGCTGACTACTACCTAAAAAGAAAGGTGTCAGGGTTCCATCTCTTATTTTCTAATTACAGTTCCCTAGTGCTATAAATGAAATTGGATCAAAACTGAATTGGGAATTAAATATTCTTCAGAATTCAGAATATTACCTGGAAAACCATAATAGATTTCCCTAAATTCTAAGAACTATGAATGAGTGTCCTGTCAATGAGGATATATCTTTGTTTTACTCTTTATATTTGCACTTTTATAATTGAATTATATTTTAATTATAATAAATAAATCAGTATGACAATAATTTTTCAGGCCAAGATAATATAAAAGGTCACAAAAGATTAAGCTGTTTTTTAATTTCAATTTTCCGAAAACTCTGTATAATGTAACTTTGTAAACCATGATTACTACCTGCCAATTTTTGAAAAAGCATTTGAGCTGGAAACTGATCCACAATTCTGCTTTTATTTTTTTGCAAAATGTTCCATGCTGATATATGAAACAAAAATGTTGGGCAATTATCAGTCTATCAGTGTTTAAAGTTTTTTTTTCCTCAAAAGGAAAAAGAAGATATAGCTCTGAGAAAGATGGAAGGGTTACAAATTGATGATACTATCTGGAGCATTTGTAAAATTCAGTGAATAATAATTGCCTCTGAAAGTACTTCCAATACTTTGCAAAGGAGTTGGAATAAATTCTGCTTTCTCTGTCTGAGGAAAATACTATCCTGTTGTGATGAGACTCTGCCTTTGAATTTTTAATTTACTCTATCTTCAAGATACTCTCAATTACTTTTACTCCATCTGAACAGAATTCTGTAAATCTAAGCAGCTTTTGCTAAACTTTAACTTAAGCTTCAGTTAACAATACTGAAATGAGCTCACTTCAGTGGCATAGTGAGTTGATTCATACTATTACTCATACTATTGCTTTAATTGTTCATTTTTTGATAGATTAAGCATTCAAAAGTTCTTACATCAACAGACCTATTTCAAGTTAATATTTTGTGTGTTGTTTGCTTCCAAGCTAGCACACTTCAAGTAAAGTTGGGAAGTTCTAAGAGAGTTCTGACTGATGTTATTTTCAACAAGTAAAAGGGAACTAGGGCAACAGGTATGAAATTTTCATACTGAAGTTACCAAAATGAAGTAAATCATTCTTGGTTGTTTAGAACAAAACAAATGGATCCAGAATAACTTAAACTACAAGATAGTTAAGGGAAATAAAGACAAAATAAAAAGCAAAACATAACATTTCAAACTGTTTACAATCCATAAAAGTATACAATACATTCTGTTTCTGCTTCTTTCTGTTATAAGCATATATTTTGGTTTCACCAATTTAAGTAAAGTCTATTTATCAGCAACATTTTGCCATGCCCCAGCCCTGTCAGTACCTGACTTGTATCCCAAAAAAATCAGTTTGTTGTTATACCGTGCTACATAGATATGGTGGGATAGCATAGTTTTCTGAAGTTCCCTAGGCTTAAAGTTGGTAAGTTAAAGTTCTTAAATGTAAAAAAAATTAAAAAAGAAAAATACCAATCCTAAATCTGTCCTAATAATGCTCTTAAAGCTACCAGGAATCATATGATTTTGGCAGTATATAGCCAGTTTGGACTGTTGGTTAAGTTCTAGTCCTGCCTTAGGCATGAAAACCTGCTAGGTAATTTTGGGTAAGTCTCAGTAACTCAGACCAACTCACCTCACAGGATTGTTATTGTGGGGAAAATAGGGGGAGACGAAGAGTATTAGATATGTTCACTATCTTGAATTGTTTAGAAAAATAATAAAGGTTAATACAGAAATAATTATCACAGGTTTTATTGTGCACAAAAAACAATGCTTTGTCCTGTGGATTTCTTACTTTCAAAAAGTGCTTTCTTTTTTATTTCAAATATTTGACACCCCTAATGCAGGGCCTTAAGTCCCTTTTTTCTTTATGATGGCTCATTCAAACTGTTATTAATAGAAAAGCTTTTTATCTTAGATTGAAAAGAAGAAGAGATATTATAAGTAATTAAAAGTATGGTTTCCACAATGTCTGTAGATAAATGGAGGCAGTTATTTGTGAGAAGAAGTGACAAACTTAAGGAATAGAATAAAATACAACTATACTGTGGGAAACATAAGTTGCAAGGAAATAAATTCTCAAGGATTTCTTTGAGATGTAAACATTAACTAAATGTATACATGAGTTTTTGACTAAAGAAAAATCATTGGAAGTTCCAAAGAAACATAGTTTTTGAGTACTTGTTTAGTGTAGCTACATGGTAGTCATATTCTCTAAAGTGATTTGAAAATGAGTAGGCCAAAGCCCAAGGTTCTTTCAAGCTCTCTTAATATACTGACTTTTAGAAGAAACTTCTCAGCTGTTAACCCACCATTTTTCAAATTCTTTGTAATGAGAAAGCAGTATAAGAAAAACATTAAATAAATGATTTATTACTAAAGTAGCAGAACTTAGAAATATAAAGCAACTATTAAAGAAATTTGATATCATCCAGGAGATAAAATCATGACATTTCTGATCAGCTGCTTATAGATTATTGGTGTTCTTTCAAGTACCTAATGGAAATTAAAGTATTCTAAAATAAAGAAATTCTGCCAGGAATATAGTTTGGCACTGCTATTGCTACATACGAGGCCAGATGCAAGAAGGACAGGTTCTTCAAAGTGGAAATTTGACAGCCTTGAGGCAGCTTTTTTTCCACAGAAAATGTGAGCTATGAAAGAGACAAAGATGAACTTCAGGAACTCTGAGAGTAATTAATGGGAAGTATGCTACCCTACAGCACAATAAGAAACTCACGTAACAATCTATGGACATGAAACCTTATTTGTACTAAGTACACTGTTTCCAGTGCGGCCTAGAAAATCATAAATTCTGAGTGTAGTAGTTAATATATGGGACATCTATAGATAGCATTCTTTTAACTGTCTTTTAAAATCTTCTATTAAAGGGTTCAAAGATAACATACAAATTTTCTTCGCATTCTGTTTTATAATCTTGTTAAACATGTCATCCTTACTTCTGTATGCACACATAGCTCTTACATATTCCCTACTTTAAGACCTAATAAATTCTAGTATTAGGAGTTCCATTTGCTATACGTAGTTAAGGCAATCATATGTATTTTATTTACACATAGAAAGCAAGTTGTAATAGTATCAAGCAGATTTTTAACATAAAATTGCTGTTAATTTTCCTATAGCTGAGTACCATATTCTTTCCCTCACTCTGGAGTGGAGGAAGAGGCTAGAGAGGATTTTGATGAGGTTATATTGGGAAGAGAGTCTCCTTTTCATAGTCCCAGCCCTGCCGTGTTTCAGTGTGAGCTGTACAGGTGTGAGTTCATCCTGTAATTCTGATGGTCAAGAGTTCTGCATTTATTTCCTTGAATTTGTTTCTTTTTTGTCTGGCTTTCGTCTTCTTGTTTTGACTTTTCAGCAGAACTAATGACTTGCAAACTAATGGACAGCAACAGACTTCTAGGGATACCTCTAAGAATCATTTCCAGTGACAGGAGTGAAGAATAGATTCAGACTCCAGTTATGTGACAATGCACTTCTGCTGGCCACAGATTTCCCTAGAAGAATGTGATCCATGTTGTGGATAGACTTCAGTTGGCCCAGGATGTCCTATTACTTGAACATGGTTCATCTTCCAAAATCCCAACCATAAAGTGTTCCAGCTACATTAAACCTGCTGGTTTAGGAATTCAGTTAGCTGGTTACAACTATATATCTGGACTTTGAACAGGATCATCTCAACATTTCTGGCTAAAATAATAAAAACTCTGGAGGGCCTCCTGAACACAATAGAGGAATTCAGAGTATCAGAAAATCTGCTAGTTTCCTTTCAAGAGCCCCACTGTCACTAAGCCTTCCCACCATGTTCTCCAAACTTTGGCCTGCATCAAACTATTCTACAAGACTCAGAATAACCCTGCTTCCCAGGGGATTGTCACTCATTCCATGAGAAGTACAGCCATCCTGGCCATTCTCAACACTAATGCCATCCTGGGCGCCAACAGTTGCCATGTAACTTTCATATTTTGTTTCACAAAGCACTATCAGATTAACTCGTATGCCTCATCTGAAGCATCTTTCAGCATGAAGATACTACAGAGCATAGTTCATAGAAAGGGATAGAGATACAATATACTCCCAGGAATAGGTCTAATATCTTCCAGTTGGCATCCTGATTCTGCTGTAGAAAAAGAATATACAGGACTTATTATGAAGATTATTTTTCTACCATAGATTCAGGTCATCACCCATCAAAGAATAATCAAGAAAAAAATCTGAGATTATTCTCCGGGGCTCTTTCACTATTGTCATCTTGTATGGAGTTATATGCATCTCACTTGCATTCCTTCTTTCTCAAGTTCTAGTTCCCTGAGCAATCTTTTTGTTTTAGCCTTCCAAGACAAAACAAGGAGCTATATACTCCTATAGATATTAGAATGTCAGAACCCGTTTTTTGCTGTGCTTCTGAAGCAAGTGGGAGGAAGGAGATTCCTACCTCAGAATGTACTCTCTCTGCTATAGGAAATGAGTATTTGTGGTAAGTCCAGTGTAACATTGTGCAACAGTTTCCAGAGCTAGTGTTACAGACAGCTTCATTTTTAATTTTCACTTCTGTAAAATAAATTCAGAGACCTCCAAATGATTTCTCTAAACCATTCCTACTTTCCCCTATTGTGAATCAGAACTGAAGAATTTTTTCACCTGAAAGCTGCTCTGTATTTATACACTGGGATCAGATAATTACATTTACAATGTCTGTAGCTGCCACCAATTTTTAGATACACATGTTATTCTTTAGTAATGCTACCATTCTAGGCACTGCATTGTTATCAAAGTTTAAAGTGCTAATATTGTGGAAATAGTTGCCCAATAAAAGCAGGAAGGCAACCATATATTTTAAGGAGCTATGGGTGCTTGTTGAACTGCATTGTGAAATTTTCTGATAGGATTAAAGGTTGAAGGTATATCCATATTGTTCTCCATGAACTTTCTTACACTTCCTTGTATGTCAGACAAAGGCTATTTCTATATTAATTATTTAATACCAGTTGAGTGAGTCATACTTTGGTGAAGAGAACTGGTTTATAAAGTTGTCATTAAATAAACAATAACTAATTTTGGAAGAGATTATTATCTGATTCCTAATACAATCTTCTGCTTGCACGTATGAGTGTATTTCTGGTTTCCCTTTCAGGGGATTATTGCTTGATATGATGGGAGGGATCAGTAGCTTAGCTGAAAGTAAGATAGGGCTTTGCAAGTATGAAGTCAAATCTCCTGAGAGGAGAAATTCTACAGTCAAAACCAGAAGAAGACAATGTAATATATTATCAGAGTTTGCAGCAATCCAACCAGCACACAAGTAAATAATTCAGCAGGATTCATTTATATAAGAAACTTGTTTATATACAATATCATACAGCAGAAACCAGAACTCAGAATCCAGAAGTACAGAAGCAATAATCACAGAAGTAATATAATCACAGAAGCAAGATTACAGAGGAGCTCATATATATATACAGATCAGTGAACCTAAGCCATGCCCAGGGTCCGAGCCATCTGGGTCACCAAACAGTCCCCATTGGCTGACCTGTTACCATGTCTATTCCAATGTATAAACCTTATACACTGACATATATGTATCTATATTGTTGCTACAAAAATTGTGACTATGGACAAATCTGGGTGGCACGTGATGAGGCATCCAGGTTGGAAGGTACTTATCCAATTACTGAAGAACAACACATTTGACAGGTGGAACTGGACACTCCCAGACCAAAACCACAAGGAAGCCAGTGCCAATATTGAAAGAGGAGTTGCTCCTTTTACCAGCCTACATAAAGCTGGAACTTGGAATGGAAGAATCATGAACCAAGGCAAAGTTGAAATTGTCAGTTGAAAAAAAAAAGAATAGAAAGCAAAAGAGTTGCCTGCCAGATGGATTTGGCCCTGTGTGGGGTGGAGTCCCTCTGCCAAGCAGCTGTTTCACTTTTAGGCTGTCTGAAAAAGATCCCAAAATCTAAGTAGAAATGTAAGCTTAGATTTTGGGGCAGACCTTTTTCAGCTAGTCCCCAAGAACAAGCGAGGCTGGCAGCGGCTTGCAACGTTCTTTGCTGACTTTACTGTTGACTTTCTGGGGAAGCCAGCAGTGAAGATTAAAAATGGCAGTTATGTAATCATGGGTTGCAGAGCACCATTGTCAGTATGAACAGGTTGCCAAGGACCCAGATTGCCATTTGCCATTCTGTCTTAAGCCCAGTACTGTTCAACATCTCCATAAATGATCTAGATGAGTAGATGTAATTCATCAAAACTCATTAAAATTTACAGATGACATCAAGCTGTGGGGGAGGGGAATGGCCACCACTTTGGAAGATAGATTCAAGATCCAAAAGTATCTTGATAGACTTGAAAACTGTACCCTATCTAACAAGATTCAGTTCAATGATGAGAACTGTAAGATCCGGCACTTAGGCAGAAAAAATCAAATGCATAGGTACAGAGTACCTGCTCAGTAATTGTGAGAGGGACATAGGAGTCCTAGTGAACCACCAATTATGTGTGAGCCAGCATTGTGCTGCAGATGCCACATCAAGCGAAGGATAGCACTGAGATCACAAGAAGCGATAGTACTTCTCTATACTGTTCTAGTGAGGCCACACTTAGGATACTGTATCCAGTTCTGGTCACCATGATACAAACAAAATCCTGAAACTGAATAAAGAGTGCAGAGAAGAACTACAGAGATGGAAAGGAGTCTGGAGGCTAAACTAAGATGAACTGTTAAGGTTATGTCTGGCCTAACGAAGACAAGGATTAGAGGTGACATGATAGCTATCTTCTAATACTTAAGGGGCTTTCACAAAGGAGAGGGGATTGGCTTATTCTCCCAAAACTCCTGAGTACAAGACAAGAAGCAATGGGTAGAAGTGTGTTAAAGAGAGATCCAGCCTGGAACTAAGAAAAAATTTCCCGACCACAATTTAAAACAATCACCTTGTGGCAAGATGGGTGCCAAACAAATTTAATTAAAAAAAATAAAAAAAATAGTAGAGCAGTTTGCATCCCAGAGTTGGGGGTACTCCAATGTTAAAGGTTTTCAAGAAAAAATTGGACATCCATTTGTCTGGGATTGTATATGGTCTCCCACCTTGGACACAGGGTTGGATTAGAAGACCTGCAGGGTCCCTTCCAGCCCTGTGATTCATGTTTCTATATGAAAGCAATTAACTTTTTGCCAACATCTTCAAGCATATGAATGGAGACTTACACTTAGATATTTCTAGCTGAATTGGTGTCAAATATATAGGTTGAAGTTAGAAAATTGAAAAGTGTCATTGTAAAGCAAGTTTTGACCTGTAGAATATACGGTCAGGATATAGCATCTGTGAAAGGAACAGGTTTAACACTTAATGTGAAAGTGATTGTGAGGAGCAATGAAAAAAAGGCAAGAGACTCTAATAACTAAAGGGGGATTGTTGTTTTTTAAATAAGATCCCGGTAGCCTTCTGAATCAGCTACTGTAGTAGCCAAGAAAAATGAAAGATGATTGAGAGTTTTTTAAAAAAGACAAAAATCACTGAAAAAGATATAACATGGAAATAGTCAAGGATAATCAGGAAAGTCAACAAGAAATAAGAATGGAGGAAGATATACTACACCTAACCCTTTTACATACAGTATATAGTCTTGTAGAGTAATGGAAAGATTTGCAGAGAGAGAATATGTTTATGAACCATCTCCATTAGACAATGCAATATGAACAGCAGTTGACCAGCTGTTAAGCAGGAAAATGAAAAGGTACAAATGACAAAACCCACTGAATTGTTTAAAGCTGCAGAAGAGAAAGTTAACTGTGTCAATAAATATGGAACAAGACTGGGTGGCCTTTGAAAATATTAGTGTCCATATCTATATGAAAGAAGCAATATCTACGTAAGATTTGCTGCAAATGGTTGAGCCATTGCATTAATTCTTCATGCAAATAAAGTCTTGATTAAAATCTTTCAAAGCAGAATTCAGCCATACATGAATAGAAAAATGACAAATGAACAGGTAGGTTTCAGAAAACACTGAAGGACATGAGAGTGGAGAACTAAATTAAAATGAATGGAAACAATGAATAACATGAGAATATAAGGAAGAGTTTTACTTTTGTTTCATTGCCTATACAACAAGGCTTTTGTGTATATCATGGCAATATATGGAATATATTAAAGTTAATGGGTGGGCCAAAAGGAACTTGTTCCTCTATTTTCTGAGGATCCCTAAAATATATAGATTATATAGATGATGCTGTGATCCATTAGATTTATTTTTGCCT
>JANHFL010001989.1:4954-23450 GCA_032468155.1 Oxyrhabdium leporinum | reverse complement strand
CTCTAGAGTCTATCCAGGCAGAAAGTTTTATACGACCCTCATTGTGTCGTTGTATATGTGTGGTTATATTTTTTTTGTACTGAATTTTTAAAGAACATCAGCAAAAAAAATATACTGAATTTTTAAAGAACATCAGCAAAAAAAATACACATATATGTGTGTGTATATGTGTATATATATATTTATATATGTATGTGTGTGTATATAAATATACATATATATATATAAAGTGATTTTCCATGCTGTAATATATTTCTAGAAACTTATTACTTTATGTGCAAATCATACTTCTGCTGCTATTTGCTTAGCCCAAGAATTTGGGATGCTAACAAATTCAGTTCCCTAACTAGTCCATCCCAAAGCTTACAGTTAACAATTCTAACTCCTTAAATTCAATATGAGTAACTGATTTAGGAAAGCCAGTTTGTAAAGTGGTAGTAAGTGAGAGACTGAGTTCTCCCAGCAGGGAGAAACCAGCTGGGTGACCTCAGGCCAATCATTCACTTTCATCCCTAGGAAGGAGACAAGGACAAACCACTGCTTCCCAAGAAAACTGCAGGGACTAGTTCAGGCAATCAGCATGAGTCAAAAACTGATTCAAAGGCACCCTCCCCCCAAGAAGTGTCCACTGTGAGATTAAAATAGTTATTATTCATGAATAGATTTGTATAAAATTAAAAAAGCAACTGTGTTGTTGTTTGTTCAATCAGAATAGCGATGGGAGTAGGGAGAGATATGTTAACCAATTTTACTTTATCGCTATTTTTCTACTCAGAATTGAGCAATTCTAATTGCTTTTTGCCTTTGTTAAAATGCAATGATATATTCCACTTTTCTTACATACATATAATTAAGCCTGGTTCGATCAGGTCATACAGAAAGCATCATGGTTCCTTTTCCTTTCTCTCCCATGGAATAGTGGCTAAGTCAGGCAAAAAGGAAAGGCAAAGTTAAAACTGCATCTAACATTTAAATCTTTCTATTTTCCATATCTATTTGAAGCCTTCCTTAGTTGCTTTTCTTTTCAAAACAAAAACATAAACTAGAATATTCATCCATTCTAACTATTTGTTCATCTTTTAAGTTAAACTTGGATATTTACTTCACACTTTTTATAATGTTTTACATTTAGTAATAATGGAATAGGCAGGATTGTAAGTTAATACTTTTAAAAATATGAGACAATTTCATAGTTACCTTGAAAGAGTTTATGTCTTCAAGACCAAATAAATTATATCCTATAGTACTGAAGGAATTTGATTATCATCTGGCCAAACCCTTATGTTTTAAGTTTTGTTTTTGTTTTTTGAGAAATCCTAGTGAACAGGTAAAATGCCAAATGACTAGGAGAGATATTATATTAAAATACAGTATATATAGAGTTCCATCAAATTACAGATCAATTAATCTTACAGTATAACCAGGAAGATTCTAAATCATAAATCAATTACTCAATAAATAAGTAATCAAATAATCCATCAGTTCATCTGTAAGCCCCATAACTATCATACAGTGTTTAGTCAATTTGTCAAAAAGAAGTCTTGCTTAACTATCATTTCATTTTTGATAAAATAAACTTTTTAATTAATTATCCAATTGTTATAGTAATAATGCATTTTGATTTCAGCAAAATGTTTCATAAATAACTTCCATGACTTTGTGATCTGTAATATGGGCTGGATTGATCTTTCCCTGGCCTATACATATGCTGAGAGAGTGGTTATCAAACTCAAGGAAATACTGCAGCCTGATAGTCTTCAGCATTTTTAATAAGGACTTGAATGACAGAATGAAAGGAATCTATATCAAGTCTGCACATGACTCAAATTTTGAAAGGACAGCTAATACGCTGAAAGTCAAATAAATAAATAAATAAATATCAGAATGCGGTTGATAAGTTAGAAAAAAATAGTTTCTGCCCATGTTGTATGATTATACACTATGGGCACTTTTTAACTGGCTTGTTATGGTTCCTATCTTCTGGAATAGAAATTCATATAACTTCCACCTTGATTATCTTTAGATGACATTGCTTTTAATGTTTTGGGCTTATGATTGTTTGTTTATTTCAACTTATAAAAGCAACATAAAATATACATTTAAGCAAGTTATAATGTTTCTCAGTGAGATGATATAACATAATGGTCGAGTGATCAGATCCAGATTTAACTTACACTATTCAGGAAACAGTTGTGCAATCAAATGCAGGACCCAAAGCAAATAATCAAGGCTTACTGCAGTGTTTATTAAACAGCACGTTCTGGTGGGACTTCCTCCAAAGAATAACAAGAGAGATTCCACCCAACAAAGGGATGCACTCATATTTATACATTCATAAATGTGGGAGAGACAATGCATAAGCAATAGATGATGGAAGCATAGATATTCATAAATAAAAGATCTCAAGTTAGTATAAGTAACGAAGTTCAAGTTATTTCCTGTGCCTATTTTCCTCTGGAAGCCAAAACCGGGGGGGGGGGGGGCGCTAACACAATGACGCAATAAAACAGGGAAGAAAACTTCTCTCATAAATGAAGAGGACAGGGCAGTGTAAGAATGCCAGACACCAAAAAGAAAAAGCATTTCCCATTGCAAATCTGTGGAATTGTTTTAATGAGATAATAAACGTTTTAATGACAATCTGAGAACTGACTTCCCACACACAGTTCAAGATAGGCTGTGGGGCAGATCCCACAAGTATTCCTCTTGAGCATCTTATTATGCTCCCGGAGGATGGCCATAACTCACTTGCTTTCCTCAGATTTCCCTGGTAAGATTTAAGCATCAATCCAGTTAATTTCCAGACCTCTTAGGTGTTACCTGAAGGAGCAAAGGGTTTGTAAAAATAGTGTTTGTAGAGAACAAATGTTATACACAGGCATTCGACAGAAAGTATAGGGATGGTATGACAAGCAGAAGCTCCCGTTATCGACTCCCCACATCCATCCCTTTCACTCCTTCTGTATCTGTCTTGAGAATGGGGATACAAACATTTTCATTTTACCCTGGGAAGAAAAGGTGATATACTTGCAGTCTTTCTTTTTTTCTCTTTCAGTAACCTCCCTTCCCTTCATGCCTTGATGTAGATTGCATCATGTAAGCCTTCATTTATTAATCTTCAAGAATAGGGTTTTTTTTAGAACTCTCAGCTTTCCTTGGTTGGAGAGAACAGTATTGTGTATGCTTTGGCATCACACTTGATTAGGAGAAAAGCAGAGCCGGTTTAGAAGTAAAACATGGAAATCAGCATATTCCCTAACAAAGAAGGCTATGTTTTTTAAATGTTGTCTTTGATAATAAAGGTAGTAGTATTTTGAAATATTGTCATTATAATGTGTTTCATATCAGGCTACTTAACTTTTTAATGAGAGTTAATATGTTGGAGAATAATGTATGTTTTTATCTAAAGATCTTGCAGATTCTTGGCTTATGTAATTACTTAGAGAAACATACCTTCGTATCTGTGATCACCATTCGATAATAACATTCCTAAATCTTCCTCTTCCCTGCCTTTTTGCCAGGAGAATCAGTGCAATTGTTTTCCCCACCCTGACATTTCTTTCTTCAGACCCTGAAAGGAAAGTCATAGCCCAGAGGATCCCCAACTAAGAGATCATTACTGAATGACTCTTAAATATCCCTCGTGCTTTTAATGGCACATGCTGATAAATTATAGTTTGCAAAGTTTACCATGTTGATCAATCTATTTATCAATTAAACATTTCTTGGAAGTGTAGTTAGATCTTTCTGATTTGGCTTTTTGGTTTTGTGTAGTCTCTACTATGGAAGATTGTAAGGAGCAAGAAGCTGGGATGGACAACAATGTTACTCTGGTGCCTTTTGAAAGACCTGCTGTTATAGAGAAGCTGACAAGCAACATGGGAAAGCGTAAAAGCTCCACCCCACAGAAGTTTGTGGGTAAGCTTCAGATGAGCACTTTTGTTGTTTGTAGAAAAAAGGATAGCCTGTGATTAAATCCTAAAGTTTTGAATGCTCCCATTGGCAATTTCAGTATGGGCATAAATCAGCTGGGGGAGGGGGAGATGAGGTAAACCAAGAAGGTCGAGAAACTTAAAATGGCCATAGCACCAATACTGTGGAATATAATTTGTAGCCCCCGGGAACTGGTGAATATCAATCATTCACTTTTTAATTTTTAAAAAATAGCATGGTTTTAGATCCTAGGAGTAGGTGCAAGTTTGAAAATCTGGTGGTAAAAAAGTATGACAGATTGTTCTGAGTAGAACATTTGTTCACACTATATTAGAAGGGATTTCTTTAAATTAGCATTAATATTTAACACTCTTACTCTACCCTCTGCTATGTTATACAATGCTATTTAAAACAGACATAATGTTGAAAGAATATTTTTCTTTAGTCTACCTAAACCACAATAGAAGTATTCTAATCTAAGTATTATTGGGCTTGCCTTGTTAATGTTGGTTTCTCTTATTACAAAATCAGAGTGTGGGAAGTGAATACATGGACAAGACATGAGGTACAGCTCATAATTTTGTATGCCCTATGAGGGTTTTCAAGCAGTCAGGGAACAAGAAGGAAATCCAGCTGAATGAATTGCATGCATGTTGGAAAGTAAATGGAAAACTGACAGGATAGTTGAATTTTTAAAATCTCAGTGGACCCCCTCCCCCCCCCCAAAAAAAAGGAAGTAAAACAAGCCAAAATCCTCTAAAGCTCAGATGAAGAGTCCTGGGTGAGGCTGCTGCAGCTGTGAAGGACCCAGCAGGCTTAGAGCTTGGAGTTTCTCCACTTGGGCCCTGGGTTTGCTGTAGGAATCTCTCATCTCACCTGAGACACCTAAGGTAATTAATGAGTTTTAGAAGCTTATAAGCAATCCTAGCATTCACTTGAAGGCTTTGTATTGGCCCTAGTGATCAAAAGAGCTCCTGGGTGACCAGTAAAATAAATAAAAACAGGGCAGCTCCATTTGGCTGCTTTTCACCTTGCAGAGAGAGTTATATTTCATAAGAAATCTAAACAAAGTCAGCTTGATCCTCTTTTTAAATGGTATTGGAATCTGATTCTAACATTAAATGGCACGTAATAAATCAATATATTGGCAGCAGTCCCCACAATTAATGAATCTTCATTCTGCCTTGTTTATGAAACCTTTACTTTGATTGAAGAATAAATTGACCTATTATGATGGTTTAGAGTTGTATTTTCTGGATTCAAGTTGTCTTGGTAGAAGCTTTGCTATTTCCATCTGTGCCAGCAGAAAGATTAGAAAACAAAAAATGAGGATAAAATCCATCATTATTTCTTAGAGAAGTATGGAAATGTATATTTAAAAAATAAATAACAGAAAAAGTTGCTTCATCTGCATTAGTTAAAATATTTGCACAATACAATAATTATGAAAATACGGGTTTCCTTTTCAGAAATTATGCAAGAATATATTTATCTTTTTTATGTATGCATAAACATATTACATTGTGTAACATTTGTAAAGAAAGCTAATTCTGTGTAGGATGATAATTTGAGCAAAGATCCTAACAAAAAACAATAGTTCTACCTTTTCAGAAAAAAAGGATTATACTCTAGTACAGAGAAAGCTGAAAAACTATGTCTACCTAATCTAGAGATTGACCTTTACTCTCAAATTAAACTAAAACAATATTGTATTCTTACAGTTGAAATTTCAGGAAGGGGAGTAAAAATGTCCTGCTTCACAGAAAAGCTGAAAAAAATAAAAATAAACCCTTAGATTCAAAATATAATCCTCTAGAATCTGAGAAAATAAAATAACTCTTCATTCAGTGTCATAAAAACTACTGTAACCACATCCAATGAATAAATACTGTTTACATTTCTTCAGATCATGTATTAAACTAAAATTAACTATTTATATTTTGTAATTAAACATTTAGAGGCAGATGAAGAATTAGCTATGTAAGCATATTTCTTACCAAAATACCAGTGAGATATTGGGAATCTATCAGGTTTTAATTATAAATTAGTTTTAAATTATCTGTCTCCAGTCTGGGATAGGATGCATGATGGAGGTTCTGACCTGGTGCCTTAGGTGTTGATAGAGAGAAACAGACTTAGACTAAATCCTACCAAGGCTGTGGATTTGTGTCCAGTGATGATTTATATTTGACCCCCAGCTTGGGAGTCCTGAACTTCTGCATCCTGTTTGAACAGCAAGTGGAGATTTTGGCCATCAGAACCTTTGACAGTTATACATCATGTGTAGTGGTTGTGGACTTTCCTGAATCAGAGACCTTTACTTAAAATTACTCAAGACCTTGGCATTTCACAGCTGAATTACTGCAGTACAATCTACATGGGGTTGCATTGAAGACTGTTCAAAAGCTTCATTAATGCACTATGCAGTAGTTCAGGGAGTTATGGGTAGGTGTCCTGAACTTCACCTCTTTAATTGCATTACTACAGGAATTGCAGTGGCTGCCAATTAGCCTCAGGACACAATTCAAGCCCTGCATGGCTTAGGCTTTGGGTGTCACTATGATCATTTTCTCCATGTTGAATCAGCCTCTCCAATAAGATCTGGGAAAGTGGGCTTGCTAAGGTTTCATGGATCTCAGATTCAACCTTTCTTAGTGATAAATCCTCTTTGGAACATCTTGTCCCCAAATATCCAGACCAAACCATCCTTATTGTACTTCCATAGAGCTGTAGAAACATAGCTCCTTAGAAAGGTATTTTGAGATATGTAAGATCAAGTTACCCCAACTAAAAGCTGTAAACTTCTGAAAGTCTTTGCAAATGGAGGGGCATATAATTTGTAGTCATAAATAAATAAGATCACAGAAAATCAATAGGGCAATACTGCATACATCTTCTAAAATATTTATTTTTTTTTCTTTTTGTACATACAGTAAAACAAAATATATGGCAGGTAAGATATGTAAGGCATATTATACATATATAATCACACAGCATATATTGATTTTTTTGAAAATGTAATTAAATCTTGACCATTAAAAATAATATTAATCAGTCTTTCCATTACGTCAATGGAGTGTCAGTTCATAATCATGAAATGAGCAGTCATCTATAAATCATTCATTCATTGAATAATTTGCAATTGCCAGTTCATGAAACCACCATAATTCTTTGTAGAATTGTATACCATTGGAAAAAGTAAGCAGGCAAATCCATTCCAAATGCTCTTTAATCGAGTTTATATGAAGATATGCAAAATAATGTCCTTGTGTAATTTGTTATGTGATTGACTACAAATGTTATTGTATAAATATATTAAAAGTTTAATGTCCTTTTTCCCCAACATTAAAGAATTGCAGAGTATGATTATGAAATCATATGAAAACAGAACTATGTAATATTACAGAGTAAAACCATAAAATAAAATAGCAAACATCCGTTCACAAGCTGCATTGATTACAGGAAGGCCCCTAGTTGCAATTCAGGGTGTTTATTCATGTAAAACTATTTATGGTTTATGGGCTTGATTTTATAGGGCTGCATGTTTCTAACTATTTCTCACCATTCTATAATATTTGCATTGTTCATATGCTCTGAGTCCCTTAAAAAAATAGTGTTATCATATGCAATCCTGGAACTATGCCTTCTCTCTGATTCTGAATGGTGACTCCTGCCCTCTGGAATAGCAATTCACCAATGGGCCCAACCCTTTAGAAAAGATTTTAAAATGTGGATTTTTTAGCAGGCCTTGAACAAGAGCAACTTGTATGTTATGTTAAATACTATAATGTTTTAAATCTTTTAAATTTCCACGGTGCAGTTTTGTTGTTTTTCATTGCTCTTACTTTATTTTTTATTACTTGTACAATTAGGCAACCTTACAAGTTGAATCAATCAATCAATCAATGACAGTGAGCTTCAGTTCTCCAGCTGATAGCCTATAGTAACTTCTTTTATCTTATTAGTTTTTTTAATCATTTTGTTTGTCATGAAAAGCATTCCTTTTTTATTTGTTAAAAACAATCTCCAGCTTCTTGTGTAGAATCTAAACAACAGGAAGAAGAGAAACTGGAACAAAAGTTTCCTAATACCACTTCTGGTAGCAATCCTTGAAACAGAAACTGAATTACTGAAATACCACACTTCCAGTTTGTTAGTCAAGGGCTGGTCCAGCAAGGTACTGGATTTTCAGTAATATTCCTCCCATCTTTCACTTAGCAAAGAATATTAGGGCAACCAAAGCTTTTATCAGTGATGCACTGATTAATGAAATTTGCCTAAATAATACACTTCCTCTATTGTAGCCAGCCAATTAATTACATTGTCGTCCTCCCCAAAAGGGAGAGAATTTGCAAGTGGATTGTCATTGTTCAAGACTTAGTGTCCATACAGAATTTCTTAAAGAGAGGTTACACCACTACATTTTTCATACTGGAAGCATATCCCACCTCCCTTATAAGGCATTAATTCCTTTCAGACCCACCAGTTTGAGACTTCCTGCTAGATACTGTCAGTCACGATAAGCAAAGATTTATAGAACAAGTGATCACTCTAACCATTACAAGCAACTTAACTAATTCACAGATTTCACCAAGAGTCTTGACTACTGACTGGAATACAAAGACATGTAAATAAATACGTAATTACAGTAGGTGACAGATACAAATTCTGACAGATACAATCTCCATAGCTCCTGCAATAACTATTGCATCTAAACTGGCATGAGTGATGAACATTTTAACTCTCCAACTATAGCATGGTGTTTTATTAACCAATGGATAACTACTTAAATATGGCCCTGAACAAGCTTTATACCTTTTTCACAGCACTACCAACACAAGAAGGTAACTTGTAACCAGAAGTATAAGATTTACTTTGTCTCCATTTTAGCTGAATAGTTTTGTTTCATTGTTCAGCACGCATGAAAAACTAAGGAGTATTCAGAGTGGAATTTAGAATCGGAGGTAGTGCTCTGAAGTGGTAATTTTAATCAGTAGCCCCTCTCCTCTCACCATTCAGTTATGTAAACATGGTCTTAAGGGAATTGTCAGCTAAGTTTCCTGGAACATCACCCAGGGCCAGCAGGAATCCTTGGATTTTATAAATCTCTGGAAGCAGATGATTGTAATAGGTGCCAATCATTGCCAGCTCATATCTTATTAGATAGTATCCATCAGTGACAAATAAGTGGTCTTCTCTCCATCAGTCCATAATAACCCCAAAACCAAATTGCTGTAATATATGTTAGCTGTATCATTGATATAGATGGTCCCCAGTTTCAGAATAATTATACTATCCTGAATTAGATTTGAAAGATTTAGTTAGCTGAAGAGTTAGTTACTGAGCTCCCCTATGTTTAATCCCTTACCATCTCGATCCTAGATTGATTCTGTGATCACAAATGAGGATACAAGTAGAGAGTAAGCAATAAATCTCTATATTACATATAAAACTTGTAGTAATTACCAGAAACAAATGTGTGTATTTATGCATGTGATGCATGTTTTGGATTGTTTTAAATGTGTGTGTTTTTTTAAATGATTGAAGTCCTCCTGCTTCTCAGACTTATGCTGCTGTTACATTGAGTATTTCTTCAGGATAGTACAGAATCAGACTTTGCTCCTCCTTCAGTCATACATACCTGATCCAGTTTTCTTCATTCAATATTATATCAGGGTTGAATGTTATTCTATTATTATGAGAGTGAAGGTCAGCATGCCCTCCAAAAGTCACCTATAAGAGAAAAGAAAAAGTTATAACCATCCGGTTCCTCTGTTGTTGCAATCCTTTTACTATCTCATTCTTTCCCGTCTTCTAACCTCTTTCTTTAAGACTTCTTAAGGCCTAAACTTCAAATTCCACCTTTGCCTTTCTTCCTTGATTTCTTGATTTGCTCAGATAGCCAGGATATTTGGGCATATACAGACAAATTCAAATGATCCAAAATGACTGAGCTCAGTTCTGAAATTGGCAATGTAAGGATGTTACATTGAATGAACAATCTGGGAAGAAGCATGATTTGTGAGCCAGACATTTTTCATTTCTGATATATTTTTGAAAAAACTAAGTGATTCTAATAAATTTTGTCATCTGTGAATACATAATGTCCATGTTGTTTTATATGGTTGTTTAGTCTCAAATGATCAACATTTGAACCCAGATTTTAGAAACTATAGTAGAATCTCTCATTTTTCTTCATTTTAGTTGCTTCAATGCTTGAGGACACCATATCTTACATAGATTTTTACCTAACATATTTTAAAAGAAAGATACATTAATTTTATCTCTTTCCATATGTGAACTTCGTGTTGCCTGTATTATGGGAACTAATAATAAAATGTCATATTTTTGACATTTGGAAAGTAGCATGTATTTTATTCTAATATATAAATCTGAAGTGAGAACACATCACAGTGAATTGAACTGAACTGACACAAATTATTGGAATTTTCCAGCTTGTGGAGCTCCTATAAATTGTAAAATATAAAAGTTAAATAAATCACAGAATTTAAAAATGAAAATCTGAAGACAATAGTTTTATTATATTTGTATTCCATTGCTGCTAATTTAGCAAATACTTCAGTTTCTGCTAAAAGTGCCTTGCACAATTACTGGTTGATAAATCCCATGGAATATGATTTCTTTTTGAGTAAACATTCCTGGAATGTTTTTTTATATATCAGTTTCTGCCAATGAATTTGCATTGATCTATCATATCTTATTAGTGATATTTATTCTTTTTACTGTTGTTTTCATGTAGGTGAAAAGCTCATGAGATATGGTTATCCAGATATTCATTTTGATCCAAGCTTACCATATGAAAGAGATGCTGAGCTGATGCAAACCCACATGATGGACCAAGCAATCAACAATGCAATCTCTTACCTTGGGGCAGAGGGTCTTCACCCATTGATACAGCACACTCCAAGCACAATTGCTGATGTGGCACCTGTCATAAATTCAGCTTATGCTCAGGTCTATAATCCTAGTAGGATAGAAAGACCAGTAAGCAGAGGAACCACTGACAGCAATGAAAATAACATGGATGGCCCTCTCTCCCTCATCAGGCCAAAGAGTCATCCCCAAGAAAGAGAGGCTTCGCCTAGCAATAGTTGCCTCGATTCCTCTGATTCGGAGAGCAGCCATGAAGACCACCAGTCCTTTCAAGAAAACCTTGCCTTAAATCCCAAACGAAAGCAAAATCCAGCTTACATGAAGGATGACTCCAAGGCTTTGGAGGTCAGTAAAGCATCAAAGGGCTCTTTAAAGGATATATATAAGGTTTTCAATGGAGAAGGAGAGCAGATAAGGGCATTTAAGTGTGAACACTGTCGAATTCTTTTCCTGGACCATGTCATGTACACCATTCATATGGGGTGTCATGGCTACCGGGACCCTCTAGAATGCAACATTTGTGGATACCGGAGCCAGGACCGATATGAGTTCTCTTCCCACATTGTCCGAGGAGAACATACATTCCACTAAGCCTTCTTTTCCAAAGGAGACACTGAAGTAGAAAAACAAACACTGCACATGAAGAAATACTGCACTTGCAAGCCCACTTTTCCTCAGATGTTGACACAGCTCTTCTCATTGGTTCTCTTCCTTGCAGCTATTTTTAATTAATGCTGTTTTTGTTGTTGCTGATTTGGGGATCCAGTCTCACCTTACCACCAGTGGTGAGGTGAGAAGGAAGGAAAGGAGGGACCAGAGAGTAGTTTGGCTTATTGTTTTTGCTATGAAAATGGATGTTGCCCTTTCATGGTGGAAAGTGAAAGGGAGTTCATTTCTGTCACAATTTTCATATAGTTTTTCACGTGCTAAACTCAGCAAGGTGCTCTGACATCTTAGCAAATTGCCATTTGGGGAGAGAATAATAATTTCAAAAGAATAAAGCCCTTTTAAATCTGTAGCTAAAGTTTTGTTCACGATGGGAGATGAAATTCTTATTTTGCAAAACATCCTAGCAAAAGGGGTATGCTTAAGGGCAGGGAGAAGTTTCACTTAAGACTAAATATATTCTACAGATTTAGGAGCACCAATAAATATCAAGGTTTGCTTGAAAGTTATTTCCTGAGGTGAGGTTCTTATAAGGTATTGATTGTCTTGAATGTAAATGAATTGTTTATATCTAAATACTAAATTACATAACTGAGATTTGATTTTTCATGGGATGTGACATCCTCCAGGAAATCTGAAAACATAAAATGTTATTTTACTTATCCCAATATGCACTTTTAAAAAGGAAAGAAAATTGCTAGGATGCTTTTATGTCACTCATTTCCCAGCTTCCTACAGGTCTGTGTATTTTTTTAAAGTTGTTTAGGTGATTAACAATTGGAGTCTGGGTATGTTTACTCAAAAGTAAGCTTCACCTAGTTCAGAAGGAGTTTATTTCCTAGTAAATATTCTTAGTTTAGAAATACAGATATGAAAATTTATCTAGCAGGTTTTGCTGCTTTAGAATCTCAAATATGCTCATTACAAATGCATTTGAACTATGAAATACTTATATTTTTCTTTTCTTTTTACTTTTTGTAGTATGAAGCATTAAGAAACTGAATAAACTAAGGTCTTCAGTCAGGAGATCTGTATCCTGAAACAGCTAGCTAGAGTTGCCCTAATGACTGAGGCAGCCTACAGATTGATAACTAATTTAATTATATGATATGCAGACACTGTTAGAACTACTTTATGATTGCCATCTTTTTTACACACACATAGGAAAAGAAATATATATTTTGTGTAAAAATATTTCTCCCCCCAGCACATTTTTAAAACTGCAGCAAGCAGAAACACACACACGCACGCACACACAGTAATCATAGTCATAAATAATGATTTCTTACTAAATAGGAGAACTTTTTTTTCAAATGAAACTGAATTGAACCAGGAGCCTTAGATTATGCACAGGCTGATTACTTGCCTGAAAAATAATTTCAGGTTTTAGTTACTCTCTTGATCACATTAGCAAATAAAGACTACAGTGAATTACTAGGTTAGAAATATTAAGGCTATTTAAACATCTCTTGATTATATAGCTCTGAATATATGATCTGGATTTTTATTTAATTTTATCAATCTTTTCCCCCTCAACTATATTGGTTAGTTGGATTAGTTGGGTTTTTTAATAAAACCAGTGACTACCTCACATTTTTATACATCTTTAGATATTTGCACATCTGGCTGTAACATTACAGAGGATAGATTAAAAACGATATCTTTTCTGACTAGAAGATTATGGGGAAAGGATCCTGTGACCCTGCAGATGTTGCTGAACTACAGACAGCAAAGGGAAGGGGTTGCTAGGAGTTGCAGTTAAAAATATCTTCAGCACCATAGGTTACTGCCTCAGGTTGCCTCTTAAAACAAACCATTTGCTGTCTTTAATTTTACATATTTCATTCAGCACATTCAAGAATAAAGAGAGTTAGTGAATTGGTTTCTAAAATGGAATTGAAAAACGAAAAGGTATGTTATTCCCTTTCGATACAAAATGGGAATAGTGGGCAACCATCCTATGAAGTCCAGTACATGATAGAAATTAAAGTAGTTTTGCTTTAATATTTCCTTCAGAAAGCATGTTTCACTTGTACATTCTGTGTTCAAAAAGGGTTCCTGAAGCCAGAATGTTGCTTCTTGCAATAGCAATAAAGATTTAAGTAACAAATTTGTCTTAAATAAATACAAGCCAAAAATTATAAACTACACAGCTAGTATTAATATCAGATAATAATTTCATGGCAGGAAGTGCCAGAGCAAACAGTTCTGTTCACAGTTGCTTGCCAGAAATTGTGGGTTATGTTTTGTCCTCCAACAGAAGTGTTTCCCCTTCCCTCTGCCATTCCTCATGAATCCCAAAAACTTTATATGGAAGTTTGGGGACCTTCTGGATGTTGGATAGTACCCATTGATATTTTATGATTTGCATGGTCACTTGTACAATGTGAAACAAAGCTAAATCTGGAACCCTATGTTATCCAGAGACTCAGTCGGTCAATCTGATTAATGACCTAAACCTATTTTTGCTGGAGATTAAAGTGGTTACCATTTGAACATTATGAATGAATACATTTCAAATGAATATTCTGTTGTTTTTCTGAGCACTTGAACTAGTCCAGATTAAACTTGAGCATCTTGAATTAGAAGTAGATTGTAGATGTCCCTTGCTTCTCCTATCTCATTTCTGAACATCTCTTGCACCCAGTTGCTGACCTATTTTGCTATCTTAAAAGCTGTTTAGAAAGGTTACTTGCAGTGATGGGATTCAGCTGGTTCACACTGATTCAGGCAACTGATTATTAAATTATCCAACCCCTGCTATCAAAATGGATCCTGGGTGCTGTGCTGCGCTGCGCTGCAATGGAGAAACTGCAATGGAGAAGCAGCCGGTGCGAGGGAAGGAGAAGGCCACTTTCCCTCTTTCTTCTCCCTACTCCTCCTTCCCTTGTGCCAGCCACTCCATTGCCCATTTCTCCATTGCAGCACAGCACCCAGGATCCTCTTTGATAGTGGGGGGGAGGGTAATTTAACAACCGGTTCACCCAGGGTCAGGTTGGCCATCCTGCATGTGCGGCATAGCTGGGGGAATGGGCCATGTCTCCCACGACAGCCAACCTGACCCTGGGTGAACCAGATGTTAAATTATTTGAATCCCACCACTGGTCACTTGTCTTTAAAATAATTTAAAAAGAAATTTTAGGAACAAAAAGGTTCATGAACCCACATACGAGTATATTTCACTCTGATCCTATCCAATACTTTTCAAAATTATTTTCATTGTGCCTCTCTGTTCCTGCATCAATCATAATGGAAGAGGAATTTTAAGAAAAAGCTGATATCTAAAATGGTAAAAAACTGAAATATTTTATGCCTGGCAGGAGTCAACAAAAAGCTATTCAAAAGTTATTACCATGACAAATAAATCCACACACAGGATAAACAAGCCACAGTGATCTATTACATGTTAAAATTATATATACCTAGAAAGTTAGTAAAAGAATGTGATCTCTTGCAGCCTCATCACAAAAAGGATGATATTTGGGAGACCCATCTTCAGTAAAATAATAATCCTTTCCTTAATTATTTCCTATGGAAAAATATAAAATTTAGCCTGTGTACAGAATGTTAATGGATATACGTTACATTTTCTGTTTCAGGTTCAGGATTTTTTTATTCATTTTGCATTCATCACAAAAAAGAAAAGACATAATCTCTCACCAAAAGTATTTTATGCTATACTGTCTACAGTAAGGGCTGTAATAATATTTAATATTTCTTATAAAACAGTGTGGTATGTTTATTAGAAGAGTGTTAAGTATTGTTATAAGAACTGTGATCAAAATGAACAGGGTGAGATATATAAGATCATCAGTCTTATAAAAAGTTTGAAATATATTTTGGCATGATTAACACTTAAAATTTTGCTGCATATGAAATCTAATACTTTTAAAGAGAGGACATGAATTTGCTGAAAGAAATTAATTGGAATTCACAAATGAAAGATAATCAATACTGAAGTACCAGGAAAGGAACTCTTAATTTGATTTACCATGAACAATTGCTATGAAGTTTCTTTTCAGCTTAAAAACCTCTGATGGTTTTCAGAAATCGGAATTTTCCAACTTACAATTTGATTAATTGTGCAAAGGAAAATATTTCAAAGTAGTTTGTCAAGATTGTCATTATAAAATAATCCTGTTAAGTTTTTTTTATAGGACACTTGTTCCAACAGTGAAAACAAAAAGAACCATTTAAAATAAGGAAAGTAAATTTGATTTGGTTTGATTAAAATTTAATGTGGCTGTTCTTAATTAAAGAAGAGCCACGGCTCCACTTGCAAATCTTGCCAGACCTCATCCTGATTTTCACAGGATGAATTCCCATTTAGGAATTAAAAGAATTTAAAAACAGCCTAGAAGAAGGGAAGAGGAAGCTGCTCCCAAATTCTTCCCCAGAAAACTACAGGCTATGCCTAGGAAAACACCAAAGGTTGACTTTGACTTGTCCTTTCCTTATGAACAAGGAAGTCAAATGCCGCACAAATGAAAGCTTCTAATTAGTGCAAATCTGAGTGTGGATTTTTTAAAGGATTTACACAGATGCCAGGAGAGTCAAATATGTTTTGCTATAATAATGTTAGGTTAGTTACGTTATCCTGGGGCTTAGGCGTAGGAATTAATAGTAGTTCCCAAAACAGGGACTTCTGTGCTTCAGAGAATCCTTTCTGTGTGGATGCTCTGCAAAGAGAAATCTGCCTGGAGCACAGTCTGGGCTCACAGTTTATGGTGTGCCCAGACCAAGACTAAGGAGCCTCCAGGAGCCCTTTTGGAATTGAAATGCATCGCTCAGAGTAGGAGCCACCCTATTTTTTGAGGGAGTTTGTCTGTGGTTACTGATCTTAATTGATTAAGATGGCTTTTACCAGATTCTGCATTTTTTTCTGTGGAACAATTTCAAAGCCATCTCTTAAAAAGTTGCTGTTTGACCCAAAATACTCTGAGAAGAGACTTGCTTAGATTGAGATACGACCCTTGAGGACTATTACAAAAAATATAAACAAACATGAATCCATATGAGTAGTCTGCAAGGGTGCTGATTATTTGCTTCATAAGGTGATATATTTATATAAAAGTTTTGATTTATAAGTCCACCAATTCATAATTGATAGTATCAAACAAAAAAGTGGAAGTGAAATTTTGGTGCCAAAAGCTCTACTGTATTTTTCAAGAAAAATCAATATCTACACCCTTAATTTCTCAATACATTTTGGAAGGATTTGGGCCTGAAGCCCCTGCAGAGGGCTTTGGAGGGTTTCCTTTCCTACCTCTCCCCAAGGCTTCTGGAACAGGTTCCATTTCCATATCAGGAGCTGGAACTCCAGAAGGGAATTGCACGAGGCTGCGAGACATGGATTTGTGTGGGCTTCTGTGGGAAATACTTGGCTGCAGAGCCCTGAAAAATATTTCAAACTGAAGTTTTTAGTCTGGATTCTTGTCCACCAAATTCAGATATTTGAGGTTAAAAAAATAGGGACATGTTCCACTCAAATTTACAATTGTTTAAATTCCTATTAAATTTCACTGGAAGATACTAAAATACATCTTTTAATTCTCCCATGAGATTCAAACACTGGATCCTGTTCCTTGATTTTCAGATTTGTTTCAACTTTATACTGTATCAGTAGATACACATGTTTAACAGAGAATAGGTTTAGTTATTTTGTAGTAATTAAAACTTTGAAACCGTGATCAGAGATTTGTCCTGTTATCAAGCACTCTCAAATCTTGATCATATTTACTTTTTGTAGGAATTTTATTTTGCTTTGTTTTGGTCTTTTCCTGCCCATTTTTCTTATTTTCAGTTTTACTCTATCATAGCTCATGTTGCCTGCAACCTGATCTTGTTTTTAAATTTAATTTGTTATCTGTTCATTGGTTGTACAGTGTGTTTACATATTTTTGTACTTGAGTGTAGTTTTATATTTTTAAAAAATGATCTGGTAAATATAGCTAAATAATCTTTCCAACACTTTTAAATTTAGGATCATTAGAGATGACAGAGCTGTGGAGCTGTAATACTAAGTTGCCTTTCTTTATGTTGATGTTATTTTCTGGTTGTACTTTTTTTTTCTTAAGATGTATGACTTTTTGACAGATTGGAAACATTTAATGCATAATTGTTTAGAAAAATTTAAACTGTAAATGTGTCATTTTTTTCCAATGGAAGACTATGCTTTAAAAGTTTTGGGATTATTCTATTCCTAGGCAAAAATTTATGTACCCAAAATGTTATATTTTTGCATCTTAATATTAGCACATGCTTTTAACAAGTTTGGAGCCACTATCCAGATTGTTTAGTTTAAGAGAGAAAAGACCGATTGTTCCATTTATGTGCAATAATCTCTCTGAAAGTTTTATAGTGCATTGAACATTGTTTGAATAATGATATTACATTTTGAAGCAAACTGCTGCCCAGACAAAGTTCAGTGTTTTATTACATTGTTTTTTAACAGTTGAATCTTCAGGGAACCTCATCCACTTTATTACTTTTACTGCTGGCCCATTGCAGAGAATCCTGGGCATGCCCTGATGGTACTCATGTAAATTTTTATGGGGGTATAGCTCTGTTCATCACTGACTCACTGGAGCTAGGAGCATGACCAAGGCAGCAGTCCATTGCAGGGGAAGGAAAGTTGCCTTTCAGAAACACTGAGGTTCCATTCTCTCAAACATCCTGTTTTAGCTGTTGCTTTTGCTTTGTCTAGAATAACAACTCAGAGAGATGGAACAAATGGTTCGAAGCTGCTCTTGCCCTGGACTACCTGTTTGATTCTGCTGATAGACAAGTAGCAAAAGCTGCACCAAAACTTAAATGTAGCAGTTTAGTGGTGGGGATGTAACTGATAGTATACCTTTCTTCTTAATGCTATTATCCATAACGTGCCTTTGATCGGTGCGGTCTTAGTGGGTTGCTTGCTAAAGCTATGTGCAACGAAAAAACACCGCACTGGCAAGCCACCTGGACTGTTACAACCGGTGGCGACTCCTACTGAACCTTGGGA
>JANHFL010001988.1:170773-184937 GCA_032468155.1 Oxyrhabdium leporinum | reverse complement strand
TCTCTGAATTTTTAAGAACATCAGCAAAAAAATATAACCACACATATACAACGACACAATGAGGGTCGTATAAAACTGTATATCTTGGGTTCTTTTCGGGTTTTCTCCTGCGTAAACTTGGCGGTTTCTATCGCCGTAAGGGCTCACTCTCTTGCGCTCTAGAGCGAGCGCAAGAGAGCGAGCCCGAACGGGCAGCCTGATGATGACGGATGTGATTCCGTCGAAACGTCGCGAAAGAAACCGCCGTCCTTACAGCGATAGAAACCGCCAACTTTACGCGGGAGAAAACCCGAAAAGAACCCAAGATATACATATATGGGCTCTTTTCATTACTGCAGTTGCCTGAGATTTGTATAGAATATTGCATTCAGGAATTGTTTAATAATTCTTACCATGTATTTGGAAAACAACATAACAACAAAATTACAGAGATTATGTTGTATTGTATTGTGTCTTGCATTATTGACAAAGATTGTGACAAATGGTGCACAACAGAAGAATATAGTATGGGAGGATACATTAATTGAAAATATTACAAAATTAACTTATTCTACTTTTATTTTTGCACATAGTGAAGTCTGTTTAACAAATATACAGTATATGTAACTAAACATTCTGCAGAATTGCCCAACAAAGAATACTGACATCTGTAGCTTGCACGTCTAACATTAAAAAATAATATCGATTGGCATAGAAAAATGGGCTTTTCAATTGTGATGCTAACTTTTTGGAATGAACTCCTTCCAGTGAGGGAAGAAACCATACCGTGGTCAAGGAATCTTAAAGAAAACACATCCCAAGACAGTGTGTGTGTGTGTGTGCATGTGTGTGCCACAGAAAACCCCAGAAAACTTCATTTTCTCATGCGCTGATAATGTTACCCTTTATGCCAATGAAACATCATTATCTACCACTAAATATAGTAAGCCAATATAATATTGTACAGTGGTTAAGTGTGTGCTAGCAGTAGAAAAACCCAGATTATAGTCCTTCCTTAGGTTAGGAATATATCTTGGACAACTTCCTTTCTCTCAGCCCTAACATCTTGTCAGTTGTTCGTAATTGATAAGTACAGCAAGCATAGTACCAAATAAGAACAAACCAGCAAGACAAACCCATGAACAACAGTCCATAGTATTAGTAAGCATGCTTTAAACTCTTGTTATTTTTTTGTAATTTATGAAGATTATTGGTTTATAAACCAATCTCTCCCAAAATCTGACTTTCAGATATGTTGGCTACAAGTTCTTCACTGGGAATTGTGAGAGATAATATCTAAAGCATTTTGAGGGTACCAGATAGGAAAGCTGATCCAAGCATACGTTTACTGCAGTTACCATCAGGAAAATCAGTAGCAAAAATAGAGTGATTTTTTGCAATATAATTCACAACTTATTATAAGATTCTTAACGACAACAGGAAATCTGAATTCTATCCACTTGCTAGGATAGTTTGCAAGAATTCAGAGGTGTGCTTGTCTGTCACAATTTTGCCAATATGCAAAGTCACTTTCAAATCCTATCACAAATCTTAGTATAAACACATGATTAACCATGAAAAATATACAACCCACATAATTCTTTGATATACAAATAATTTAATGGCAGATTAAAATATATTTAATACTCAAAGTGTTCATAACAAGGAGGATGTTTTGTGGTTGTGGAGTATTTTAATGTTTTATTTTCATCCCAGAATGTATTATTTTAAAGATGATGTCATATTCTTTTAAAAGGAAATAGCACTGAAGACATTTTCTGTCTTTAAGTACTTGGAAGTATGATTATGCTGGCAGTTTTTCTTGAAAATAAATCAAGCAGCACATACTGTATATTGGCTTCATGTCATATTCACAAAATAGAATAACTTTCCTTAGACGTGCCACTCATATTTTATATAATAATGCCTTGCTTGCATTCAATATTATATAGTTTTCCAAGAAAATACTGTTATAGTGAGTCTACCAGTTCAGTTTTACAAAAATCTGGATAATTAATAAGCAGCAAAGGATAAATAAAACTCTCTTTTCTGTTACCTAGAGGTCATTCAGATCTTTGCAGCTCAAATAGATCTACGTCCTCATTTAGTGACTGCCTCTTTGAGCAACTGTTTACAGTGACCATGGTGATGAAAAAGTAATTTTGTGACCAGTCTTTGCATTTATGGTCTTTGCAGGTCTGTAAACCGAAGGAAAGCTGAAGTAGGATTGTAAAATTATGATATTTCACTTTCCAATCACTTCACTTAGTAACCAAGGCGACAGTCAGTAAATGTGAACTACTTCTACTGATATAAAATGACTGCCTGATAGACAGGAATAAAAAGAATGGACTAATAGGTCAATGTATGATCTGTGTTTCTTTTGCATAAGCTCAGTCATGATTCTGCTGTTTCATTGCTTTATTAACCAAGCAGTTAAGTTTATTTGTCTCAAAATATACATTTCTAAACGCACTTTCTCCCAAAAATTCAACTTGGAAGATATTTTGACAATTTCTCTTAGTTGAGCATTTATGAGTGTGCAAGCAGTGTACAAGTAGGTTTTCATAGCACATTAATCAATAGGAAGTCAACTGGTCAGTTCATTTTAGGACTTCATGGATTTCATAGCTATGGCATAGATGGGAAGAAAAGCACACAAATATCAATATTGTTTTATTCAAAAATAATCCTGAAGTGGGCATTTGGAAAAAATGTGTCAAAAAAGATAATATGTTTAAGAATTATATACAGAAAAACTACTACATTGGCAGAGTTGTATTTTTCCCTCAAAAGTACACACTAGGGAAAATGCATACAAAATTGTGTATGTTAAACAAATAGCAAATGACAGTTGTGATATATTTCCTTGTACTTCAAAAATATGCAGAAAATTGATGGACTTGAATAATACATGGAAGCCTAAACACTGATACTTGTTCCACATATTTCTAATTCATGCTGCTTTACACAAAGATAACTTAAAACACATTAATCATGAATGATCCTGCATGTAATAATGCAAAATTACTTTATGTGTTATATGCCGTATGAAATTTTAGATGATTTTTTTTTTGGGGGGGGGGGAGAATATAACATGCAATATCCAATACTATCTTAAAAGAAATCTAACTATTTTTCCATTGATATACAAAGCTATTGATTCAGCCTGAGAAGACCACCTCCTTTCTACCTTTTCCTTGTCCTGGGAATGTAACCCAGAAGAAACAATCCTGCTCTGTTCACATCAAGCAAATTGCCCTTAGTGGCTCTTTGTTTTCCAGTAGAGCGTCAGAACAAAACGGTCACACTTTGGATGAGTTGGGTACTCATAATAGTAGAAAGGTCCTGCATAAGGAATACGGGCTGGTATATGGCACAAGTAGGTAAACCTTTGCTTTTAACTACCATTAAATATTGCCAATAACTGTTGATAAAACTCCTGTTTTACGTCATGGTTGGCGGTTGGTTTCCTCACATGAACCGGACAGTTCAAGTCCTTCCACAATATTTCTACAAGATTAGGCCAGAACGTTGACTTGACCAATCCAAAACAGTAACTTTGTTCTGTTTTAACCACATTTTGGTCAGATGATTTGTATGTTTTGGGTTCTTGCCTTGCCGCATAACCCATTGTCTCTTGAACATCCATTCACGGATATCCTGACATTTTCATATAAAGTTTGCTGGCAGAATTCAGGATGTATAGTTCCATCAATGATGGTAGACAATCCTGATCCAGAGCCAGGAGCAGGCCCAAACCATGACACTGCCACCATCATGTTTCACAGATGAGATAAAAGTTCTTATGATGGTATGCCTTTCGCCAAGCATAAAGCTTTTCATGAAGCGAAAAAATATATATTTTGGTATCATCTGCCCACAAAACATTCTTCCAATAACTTTCTGGCTTATTCACAGGGTGGTTCACAGATGGTAGATGGCTAGACATATTCTTTTTGGAGAGTAGTGGCTTTCTATTTGCAACCCTGCCATTCATTCCAAGGTTGTTCAATATTGTCCTGACAGTGATTTCACAAACGCTAGCATTTGCCAACACAAGGGGGCACTGAAAAGCAAGGCCAGGAAACCTTTAGAGAAAGAGGGCAGGTCACCTCCTTTAACCCAGGCTGGAAACCAGAGTGGGAAGCCCAGGCTCGCGCTGAGTTGTCCGTGCGGCAGGTTGGCTGATGCCAGGTGGTGGCCGAGAATTGTCCCATTCTGTCTCGCACTTGGTGTTATTTTGGAAGAGTAACAATGGGGATGCATCGCCTCTATTTGCATACAATCTGCCTGATAGTGGAGCAGTGGAGTCCAATATTTCTTTGACCATTTCCAGGCTGGTGACCAAGCATTTTTCAGGGATCCTCAGAAATCACCATTCTTCAAGTCACGACACATGTTCACATCCCTATATTATAAAGATCAAACTTTGATAATAAATCCCCAAAATTGTGTTCTTTCAATCAGGCAGGACTTCTCACGCTTACATCTGATTATCATCCCGTTGATTGAAATACCTGACTTTAATTTCCCTTCAAATGAACTGATAATTCTAGAGCTTCAATATTTTCACCATGCACAAATATATAGCTTTGGATTATGTTGAGCAATAAACAAACAAGTTAATTAACAAATTAACAATAAATTAAACAAATTATCATTTAAGCAGGTTCTCTTTAGTTTTAGGACTTGTGTGGAGAACGTATCATTTTAAAGTCATATTAAGGTAGAAATATTGAAAATTCAAAAGGTTTAACAAACCTTTAAGCACCACTTTAAGTAACTTGTCTTTCTTACATATATCATGAACTATTTGTGATCATTACTTCAAACAAAATTTTACAAAGATTGACACTGGGTAGAATTTGATTTAAATGAGTGTTGGCATTTTCTATACTGACTTTAGTTCTCGTAGTTGAAAGAAGTTAGCTTAGGAGATTTACTACCAAAGATTGGACTTAGCCATTCACCATAAACTCAATTTATCATCAGCCACTACTTTAACAATTCGATCTAGTAGAAAAAATATGCTACAGTATTCATTAATTATTTGACACATCTGCTTGGATATGGTTAAGATTATGCAGTTATCACATACATATTTCACTGCAGGCTGACAGTATTCCTGTATTGTCATCAATATACACTCATAAATCTCTTAAAGCCCAATTTGATTCCAAGACAGAGTTTTTAGGGGACTTTCGTAGTATTGTTGGGACGGAAGAAATCTAAACTTTCTTTCTTTCTGAAGTTGTACTTTGCTTATCCCGTACAGGCAGTCCTCGACTTACAACCACAATTGAGCCCAAACTTTCTGTGGCAAAGTGAGACAGTTGTTAAGTGAGTCACATGCCTTTTCATGACCTTTCTTATCACCATTAAATAAATCACTGCAGTTGTTAAATTAGTAATACAGTTGTTAAGTGAATCTGGCTTCTGCATTGATTTTGGCAGAAGGTTACCGAAGGGGATCACATGACCCCAGCATACTGCAACCATCATAAATATGATCAATTGCCAAATTTTGATCACATGATCATGGGGATGCTGCAATTGTCATAAGTGTGAAAAATGGTCATAAGTCAATTTTTTCCCATGACGTTGTAAATGGAATTGCAAGACTAAGTAAACACTAGTAAAACCTCTACATCTACTTTGTAAAATGTAGTGGTTAAGAACTTAAAGTGCATCTTTGCACTTGGCTGAAAACTTGCTTTTTACTCATCAATCTATATATCTTAGCAAGTAAGAAAGTAAAATACATACACTAAAAACTCAATGTCTTTGAACAGAGTGGCATTTTAGACAAACATGCACAAGCAGGCACTCCTGACCTTCTTTCAGATATTAAAACAAACTTGAGAAAATGCCGGTGAAACTGACGATGTGTTTATTTCAAGGACCAGAAAGAATGTCAGTGCTTAAAACAATGCCTTTTGATGTGTATTCCCCATTGTATGCCTGCTCACTCTTCTGTAATCCCTTTCTCTCCAAAAAAATATAAATACAAACATTCGTTCTCTTCCTGCTAATTATCCCAGAGCTAAAAACTATCTAAAACTTTAAAAAAACAGAAATTAAGTAAAGTCACATGCTGATTCACTTAAGAACCGCAGTGACTTACAGGGAATTACAGGCTCAGTTATGGTAAGTTAAGTGAGGGCCAACTGAACATGCTTCATTGATTACAGAAAAATCTTTGTGTTGACTGCATCGACTGTGCTTGGAAAAATGTAAATCCCAGAACATCGTCATGAGGAAGTATATACAACTCAGGAAACCATAGTACAGTACATAGCAATAGCGCTTTATAGTGCTTTACAGGCCTCTCTAAGTGGTTTTACAGAGTCAGCATACTGCCCCCAACAATCTGGCTCCTCATTTTACCCACCTCGGAAGGATGGAAGGCTGAGTCAACCTTGAGCCTGTGGGATTTGAACTGCCAAATTGCAGGCAGCTGGTAGTCAGCAGAAGTAGCCTGCAGTACTGCAGTCCAACTACTGCGCCACCATGGCGAAACAGACTCCTTCCAGATGGTAAAGGAGTGTGAACATGCTGCATACATCAATCACCCTTACTTATTCAACCTATACATGGAATATATGATAAGGGAAACCAGAAGATGAGTTTGGTTTTAAAACTGAGGAAGAAAACTTAATAACCTGCACTATATTAAATATGCCACCCTAAGAGTCAAAAAATGCAAAGGATCTATGGGTCCTAGTACTAAAAATGAATGAGCATAATAAAAACATGGGTCTAAAATTACATATAAAGTAGACAAAACTTACAACAATAGGTAGAACAACCAGCCTTAGAGCTGAGAATGAAGATATCAATGTGGTGGATAGTTTGTACCTTTTACAATCAACCATCCGTAATAAAGGAACAATCAGTCATCAAATATGCCACAGTATTTCTAACAGATATTTTCAACTGAAAGATTATAGTAGAGCAGCATATAGACCTTGGAAAATATATTCAACTATTGTGATATGTCTATATCTATAAAGATCGGAATTGTGCAATCCGTGGTATACTGTGACACCCTTTGGAAATGAAAATTAGACTTTAAAGAAGCAGGATAAGAAAAATATTGATGCCTTTGAACTGTGGTACTGGACCATGAGAATACGATAGACAGCCAAGAAAACAAAAAGATAGATCATCAAACAAATCAGTCCAGAATTCTCACCAAAGCGCAAATGATCAGGTTCAAATTATCTTATTTCGGACACATTATGTGAAAACATAGCTCTCTGGAAAAAAGTTCTAATGCTCACAAAAGTGGAAGGAAAGAGAAGAGGATGACCAGAACCAAGATGGATGGACTGACTTATAGCGAAAACTAGTGCACCACTGAGAGGCTTGAAAGAACAGCTTAGCAATAGATCGCCAGGGAGATTTGTGCTCATTAGGACTCGAAAACAACAATGACACATAATTAATCAATCATCTACTTCATACTATTCTTAGTAAATGTTCTAAAATATTGGAAATTCGATAGCTAGGCTGATAACCGTACAATTAAAAGGATCATATATAATGCCTGTACTAAATGACTGCCAAAGGCTACCAGTTGCTCACTGAGCATTTTTAAGCCAGTGGCACTGGTCTAAGCATTGAATGGCTTAGGGAAGATAATCTGCAGAACTGCTTCCCTAATTATAAATTAATTATGAATTATAACTTTGCACAATTACTGTAAATAGTTCAGCAGCAAAGGCTTTTTAGACGATTATTGCATCTGACAGAAGCATGGTTCTTGTGACGTAGGTAATGCTTTTCCAGGAAACTTCATTGGGCACCCAATTTTTCAACATTTAAGAAAATGGCGAAACAACCTGCCAAGTTTTTAATTCTTAATTGATTTGAGTGCTTCTGAATGTAGTTTTGATTTTTATTGCCTTGATTTTACTATTATGTTTTATAATTTGTACTGTAATCATTACCATTTGCTTTAAGTGTTTATATACGAAGAAACACATACAAAATTATTAATAAATAATAAATATATTACTATTGACAAGGAACTTGTTGTGATATGTAATACTCTTGGAAAGAAATTCTAAGATATTTAAAGTATCAAACATTCAGAAATTTTAAAATAAAGTTTGCATTTAAATGATGAATAGTTTTAATAGGGATAATTCCAGAATAGGAATGAACAATACAATAAGATAAATGCTTACAGCAGCAAGCACATATTTGGCACAACATTGGAAATGAAACTTTGCTGACAATATCAGAATGCCAGACCAAAATTGAAAAATATGCAGCAATAGCAAAACTGCCTCTGTATATTCATAACAGAAGTTTAATCAAATTCAAGTAGGAATGGCTCCCGTATACATGACACATTACTCAGCAAAGCCAATTTAGACAGTAGGAATCAATTTCTTTTAAAGAAGAATTTTAAGAGACTAATTAAAACTAAATAAAAGATTGAACAGATATGTTTATTTAACTTATTAGAGCAATAATGTTTGATGTTTGAGCTTAACACAAGTATTTAAATAGTTGTGTGCAGTTGTGAAAAATATAAGGAATGACAAAGGAAGATTGCATGTAAAAACCCCTCTTCGTGTTTTATTATGCCTTATTTTTTATATTCCTTTTTGTATCTTTATTGTTTTAAATTTTTATTTTTGTGTGATTTGTGTGATTGGGATAAGTTTATGTTTTTGTTTTTTTAAAAACGATTGCTAAAGAATCTAAGATTCTATTCTTAAAAGGAAGTTTTGTTAATTATTTTGCACCTTCAACCATCTCTTTCAGAAGTAATTTTCAAGTGTCCTTTTGCATAAGAGGATAGCAGAATTTTTCAAAGAAGCCTTGTAATTTCCATACAGAATGGACCCTCCACACATACGCGCACACACACACACACAAATGGGATTGGTGAAAAATATCCTTTAAAAAACAGGAAAATGTTTTTATGAAACTCAGAATTCATTTTATTGTCATACTGTTTATCAACCATTTTCTAATCACTTAACATGAAACATTTTTATATTGCTTGATTTCTTTTAATGTAGATCTGATATCACCAAGTATATCAAGATAATTCGACCTGATTTTGAGATTTTGCGAACTGAACCTACCTCTTGTTCCTCATCAACAGAATTGTGGTCTGGATTATATTTTTTTTACCCTTGATTAAAATATACAGGTCACATATTGGAATTCAAGGAAACTGATCAAGTTCTAAATATAGAGTTTAGAGCACGGGTGTCAAACTCACGGCATCACATTGTCATCACTTGAAGTTTCACGACATTTTTTTCATTCGCAGAGCTGGGGTGGGCATGGCCTGCATGTGACACATCCTTCCACGGACACCAGTTTGACACCCCTGGTTTAGAGTCACCTCTAGACAAGATGGGTGGCATAGAAATCTAATCAATCAATCAACTGTCTGATGCTGATTATGGATTGGATAATAGAAAACAAACTGAAACTTAAATCAGGTAAACATAAGTGATATTCCTCTCAAACTACAGATAACGATCATTCCAAATATGTTTTGTATTAATTCTTTTCTAACACATCTGTAATACTGTCACTATTTTGATTAATAAACATTTGATGCTATCGGTTTCAATTATCATTTCTTTTTCATCCCAAAACTCCGAAGGAAGAATTTAGCAATTATATAACAAAACTAAAGTACAGAATTTTCATAGGCTGCTGTAATATTCCTTTCCTTACAAACAAAATAGGCATTAAAATTCCAGGATACCTTGCATCGTTGACCTAACTCACAGTCACTTATCTACTCTTGGCCCATGCATTGGCTGCATATTTTTAAAAAGTGTTTAGAAACTCAGATTTCTTTTTCTTTTTTGTATGACAATCAAGATAAACTCCCACCTTTGCTGTTAAATTCCTTTCCTTTTTCCTGGGGCAAATATCATTTCCCTTCAGGGAAGATAAACAATTCATGAAAAATGAAATAGGAAATTCATTCTGCAGACAGTGCGCATTTTAATCATTTCTACGACTTGAATTCACTGACTAAACAACAATAGGGTTATCTACTTGCAAATTAATGGGAATAACATTAACTGCAAATTTCAAGTCATAATTTACTTCTAAAATGTTGAGATTGGCTTTTGTGGTAAATAAAAGCTGAGAATCTGGCAATTATAATTTATCCACCTTCTCCCTCATCTAGGTGTCCTGTGGGTAAATAGGACTGCATGAAAAAGAAAGAACTGATGAAAGTTAAGCTAATAAATTCAGCTAATTTTAGTTGTAGTTAAAAAAAACCTATACATTCCATATATGAGTACAAATTGCAAAACTTTAAAAAC
The DNA here is from genome assembly GCA_032468155.1 of Oxyrhabdium leporinum. Lineage (NCBI taxonomy): Eukaryota > Metazoa > Chordata > Lepidosauria > Squamata > Cyclocoridae > Oxyrhabdium > Oxyrhabdium leporinum. The sequence continues at coordinate 174,639 of JANHFL010001988.1, read as the reverse complement.
TTTTTTCCCAACCAACAACTACAGATCTAACTATCCATTCCTAACATGGCTGCCACAAGTGAAAACATGGACATTTTTTAAGGCTTAGTCACCCACTCTAGAAATAAATCCGCTGTGAACAAATTACACGATCCACAGAAAATTGGTTGGATTAGATTAACATGTAATCATTATCAACGCCAGAAATTCCTGCATGGATCATTGATCAGAGTTGTAACCTGTAACAGAGAAAATGCTTTTCCTATACAGGTAGTCCTTGACTTACAACAGTTCGCTTAGTGACTGTTTTGAAGTTAAACAGCACTGAAAGAAGTGAGTTATGACCATATTTCACACGTATGACCATTTCAGCATCCCCATGGTCATGTGATTTACATTTGGATGCTTAACAACTAACTCACAATTATGACGATTACAGTGTCCGGGATCATGCGATCTCCTTTTGCGACTTTCTGACAAGCAAAGTCAATGGGGAAACCATAGTCATTGAACAACCGTATCACTAATTTAACAAATGCAATGATTCACTTAACAAATGTGGCAAGGAAAGTCATAAAACATGGCAAAACCCACTTAACAAATTTCTCACTTAGCAACATAAATTTTGGGCTTCAGACAATAAGGTGAATATTTCCTTCAGAAGCCAGATGGCTTCATGCAAAGTATGGCGATACATGTATAAAAATTTATATTTTAATATATTCTTAAGAATATATATTTATGTGGGAGCCACTATACTTTCATCTACATGAAATCAGTAGATCTCCCCCCCCCTGCCCCCAAATGTCTCAAGTAATAGCAATCTTCCCCTTTTAAAATGCATTGAGTGTTTCAATCTATGGACTATGATAGATCATTCAGAAAAAAAGATGTTTCAAGACTTTTTCCCCTAAAAAGTACTCAGAAAACTTAGATGAAGAGCACACAAGTTTATATCAAGAAAGGCATGGATAATACTGTATTTTAAATGTTTCAAACTCTTGACCTGAAAAGTATTTTTTAAATTCATATTCTACTGAATTTTGCTAGCTATGGCTTTTGATTTTATTGTTTCGAATAGAAACCAAAATTGAAACCTATATTAGAAAGTGGAATTGCATTACAATATCTTCCCCATCTCAGGAAGGGAGTTTACATATGATGAAAATGTCTTTTTGCATCAAGCCACATGGCTGTGCTTACTGATGCTTTAATAAATCATAATAAATCTCCATCTTTAATCAGAGCATCATACTTACATTCCAAAATAAGATAAACCAGTTTTTGGAACATTGGGTGTTTGAACATGAGTTATTGAAAAACAAGAAAAGTAAGATAAAAGAAGATTGAATAGTACTTTCTGTTTACCTGCTCTTATAAAAGCATGCTATAAAGTATTTCTCTAGGAATAAATAAGTAGAAGTATACTAAGGAGTTTTTGAAAGAATATTATTTTAATTGTTCTTTATTGATTCTTTTCCTTCTAAATAGTTCAGAATTCATGGCATCTTTTAGTCTTTCTCAAATGGAGTTCCAGAGAATCCTAGAATTCCATGAGATATCATAATTTTTTTCAAATGTTTTTTTTTAAGTGCCATACAATGTTCCCACTCACAGTGGTCAGAACCGTTGCACAATGTGATTAAGCCACTGCCTGCCATTTTGCTGTTGTTGTAAATGTAAAATGTGGATTGTGTAATTCAGAAGTGAATTGTACTGTGATTTTGTAATTTTTTTAATGTGAGTTTTATGGAGGATTTTCCTTAGGTAACTTCCATTACTGAGCAAACTATCGGAAATACAATATGTTGTTGTTGTTTTTTAAATCTGTATATTGATCTTCATTTTAGATATTTTGCAAGCGACTACCATATGCACCTAAACACCAGATTAATTTCTATTTGGTAAGCCATCCAATAACATCTTTAGCAAATAATGGCAGATATATCAAACAAAAATGATAAACATTAGCCTGTGTATATTAAAAATAATACATTTAATTGCAGTTCAAAATTTCTATTTAGAAAATAATCAGTACTTACATTAAATGTTTAAGTAACCTTAAAAGCAATCAATTAAATGTTAAGTTAAACAATTACATCCATTAACTGTAACTTATTTTTGAACTATTATAGTTAATAGTTATAAATCCTATATAGAGGAACTATAAAATTTAGCTAATATTAATTACCATTCTTCACCTTGGATACTGTAGCTTTATTCCAACTGTAAGAAACACTGTCCCAAAATAGATCGTTATATATCCCATTGTTAATCTGTTTGTTACTTCTAACAGGTTTCTGCTACAGGGTTGGGAAAAAATGTGTGAGAAAAACTGCTTTCAAAAGTAGTTTCTTTTGACATTAAAAAAATCCTTAAATAAAAAAGCTGTGATAGGAATAGTATTTATTATTCTTTCAATTATCAAAGGCATTTGCAATATGCTGTTCAAATGTTGTTACCTAATGCCATCCCATCTTCTATTTTAAACTATTCCTTCTACTTTTTTATTTCATTTATTCCTATTTTAGTAGCACACAGCTTTTAGTGGCGTACAGCTTTAAAAAGCACATTAAAAATATAATATGGGGAAAAGAAGACAAAGGAACTTTAAATCCCCAATTCCAGTTAATGATGGTAGCAAAAGCTGCTAGCATTTCGGCACATTATCATTGTATAATTCTTGCAGTCAATTGCATTTGAAAATCTTTATAAACATATTTCCCATCTCTATGTAGTAGTTACCTTTACCTAGATGCCTAATTAATGCATAGGCATATTTCTAATGCAAAGTTTACAGCCAAACATTAAGGGAAGCAATCAGGAAAAGGAGTAAGAATGTACAAAGAGACATATCCATTTCAGGATCAAACTTGCAGTACTATGTACAAATAATAATTCATATATGCAGATGTTATACCTTACTGGAGCTATCAGAAGTTTATGAATAAGATGTTCCATAGTATGAAATACTGTATTTCTGACAGTTGCAAGGTTTAATAAACTGGTGGAATTCAAATCTGCAGAAACTGCATTTCCTTCCTGGGTTCCATTGTGCTGATGTCACTATAATCAGGAAGATCAAGAGCAGCTGCATATTAGCTTCAAGCAAGTGTCCATATCTTCAAAAGATCTCTTTATCCGACTCATATTTACTGCCACTGAGTATGTCTTTTCTTATTGTAACATGCAGCTGAATGACATTGTGGCTTGTGATATCCCTGATATAAAGCAGAGGTCAACCACTGCACTTTGTAGTTGAGTCACATCACATATTGTGATCGTCAGCATGCAGATCATGCAGCTCCGCTTCTGCTTACTGTAGTCAGGAAAACCACGAAAAGATCTGGAACAAGATCCTGAGCAATGCTGAGATGAATCAAGATCAGCCAATATAGGCATCCATTTGGTCACTTCTAAAGGAGAGTAGTCAAATTAAATGAGGACTACTACGGATGCCAAGTCTATATTGCTACTAGTATGGAAGGTAATATATCTTCCAATTGCAGTCGCTGAGAATTTGCTACTACTGTTATATAATAGTAATTTGGGGGGAAAAAACATTATTACAAAATATGGACAGGTTAAGAAAGCAGCATTTGATGGTGTTCAATCACAATATATATCCCATTCACCTCTTTTTGCTAGAGGTGAAAAAAACATGTTCCTAAAATTAAATGAGGCAGAACCCCATAGACAGGGCAATTTGTGTACACCAGGTTATTTGTCATACAACCAGAATGGAAAGAATTTGTGGCCCAGAATGCAATGGTCAACGGCATTATGTGTCCTGCCTAATTGCTTCAGGGAAGAAGATGATAGATAGATAGATAGATAGATAGATAGATAGATAGATAGATAGATAGATAGATAGATAGATAGATAGA